>MU781443.1:6436-19604 GCA_026770625.1 Nicotiana glauca
TAGAAATGCGTATTACTAAATATGTGCACTCTTTTTCCTTCACTAGAATTTTTTCCCACGGGGTTTTTCCTAGTAAGGTTTTAATGAGGCACACTATCTTTTAATGAACATCCAAGGCGGCGTGTTATAAATATATTATATTATGGATGTTCATACTCCGTTGTAAATAAGCTTCCTGAATAAGTTTATCCATACGGGACTCCGCCGTAAATATGTTTATCTATTTAGTACTCTATTGGAAATAAGCCTCCTGAAGAAGCTTATCACTTCGGTACCCGATTATGGATAAACATTACCCCTGGTAGAAGATTATCCACACCGGGTATAATATGTTTATCCTTTCAGTATCCGGTTATAGATAAACATTACCCCCGGTAGAAAATTATTCGTAGCGGGTATAATGAGCTTATCCTTTCAGTACTCCGTTATGGATAAACATTACTCTTAGTATAATATTATCCATATCGGATATAGTAGCAGCTTACACACCAGCTTGTAGTAGCTTACACAACAGCTTGGAGTAGCAGCTTACACAACAGATTATAGTAGCTTACACAGCAGGTTGTAGTAACAGCTTATACAACAGCTTGCAGTAGCAGCTTACACAGCATCTTCCTTTCTTCTATAAGTAGAAGAATTTTCAATTCATTATGTATATCAGTTTGAATTCGAATAATATATCAGTTTCTCTTTATACCTGTCTTTACATTATAGTCTTTATTTTATAACAGGTCTAGCATTTTAAATATTTCAGTAAATTATAAGGAGTAACTGATATTGTAAAAGTTCATGCCTGATAAACCAATGAAATAAAAAGAAAACTGATCGAGAGGTGAAAGATAACGACGTCCGAATCCGTTAAAAGAGACGGCGTTTATTTGGGATAGTTGGACACGCCAAGTGGAGTAGACTCTTCAGTCTATGATCTTACAGGATTTTAAAACTGGTGGGATGGGCCCGAAGCCGCCGTACAGATACAAGTGGCTGCCACGTAGGAATCTACTTTAATGACGTGTTTGAATTAGGATCGCTAAGTACGAGTCTTTGGTGAACTCTGTTATCCTCTCTTTTTTTTTTATTTAATAAATAAATATTCTTTGAAGATCTTAAAAGTTAGATGAGAATATTTCCATAACTAATTTTGTTTAATCAGACATAAAAGATAATTATTCTGATGTTCAAATATTATTGTGTTATAAATATGTTTCTGATATTCAATTATATAGATCAGCTTAATTTGATGGTTAAAAAAAAGATAAGATCCAGAAAGGCTTAACTCTTACTAGAAAAAAAAAAAAAGAATCAAGTACAATAAATATCCAGTAATATGCTTCTTATAATTAATCTGTCATTTCTTTTGGACGGCGAGAGAAGTATAATATTAGAGATTGCATTTCAATACTTATAGGAATACAAGAGATTTTTGTTAATAATCATTAAAATAATTTTCTTTATTATATTTATGAGTCTGACTAATAAATTAATTAATTACTGAATTCCACTCAAATTAGCTCTTAAATTTGATTCGTTCCTTTCCAAAAAAAATATATATTCATCTTTCAGTTTTAGTTCATCAGAAAAACAATGTTTTACTTCCCTAAGGGCAGGGGTGTACAAAGAAAATTGATAAACCGTACCAAATCGGTAATCCGAGTCAAACCGGAAAAAAAAAACCCGATCATGAGTTGGTTTGACTTGGTTTGGTGTTGGAAATAATAACCTGACCATAATTGGTTTGGTTTGGTTTGGTTTTAACTAAAAAAAGTCAAATCGAGATCAAACCAACCCGATATTATATTTATTCAATTTTACAAATATTTTATACATATAAATATTTATTTTTAATACAATTCATAAATATTTCTTAAACTTTTTCATAATTTTATTTTTAAACATATTATTTCAAGTTTGGAATTAACATTCTTGAATGGTCCAATAAATTTTATAGTTCATAAAGGTAGTAATTCAAATAAACTTCACATCAATACTAATGTTAACTAAGAAAATTCAATTCAACACTAGAAATGACAATAGTGTGGATATCTATGTTTTAGTTTTGCATTGTTTATATTGAAAATGAATAACTTAGTTTATCTTTTTCTTTAGTGCTTAGTTGGCTAACTAATATACTTATAGTTGTACTTATTTAAGCATGACTTATATAGTACTTTTATATTATGTTACTATAATATTTATTATGACTTATTACTTAGTAATATTTTCTTTATGGATTTTAGTATTTTTGTTATTGAATATTTTAGTACAATGTTATGACGCATCTCATATTATTGTATTATTTTCTTGAAAACTACATTATATAGTAGTATCCTTGTAGGATTAGAGAAGTATGTGGAGCACAAGTTATATATTTGTGCTATGAAGACTTATCGGGAAAAAAAAACCCGAAAACCCGAAAAAATCCGAAAAACCCGAGATTGAAAAACCTGATTTCGTTGGTTTGATTTGGTTTATAGATTTAAAAATCCAACACTATTGGTTTGGTTTGATAATTGAAAAATCTGAACCAACCCGGCCTCTGTACGCCCCTACCTGAGGGTGATGAACTGTTCAAATGTATTTTTTAGTCAGAAGACTAATATGACATTCAATTTTATTTCCTCTGTATACAAGTGTTCTTATTTTATTATTAAACCAAAAGTTATAGAATGGAGTAATGGACAATGAAGGCACTAACAGCAATATAAAAAATGTCAAAAATTAAAGAGTTTTAAATATTAAAATATGTGACAATTTTATTAATAAGTAAATGTAAAAAGTGTACATAAAATGCAACAAATGAAGTATTATATCACGTGTGACTAATTCTAATTTCAATTGTCTAGATCTCCGTACAAAATTATATGTGACATTTAATGTGAAAAAGAAATAAGTATATGTAGCTAAAGTTAAGTTCCAAATCAGTTCTGCCATCGCTTTCATTGCCCACCCAGTCTGTTTTTATATTTTATTTTTTATTCAAGGTTCCATCATATAGATGGAGGAGTTAGGCCAGACTCCAACCTGTATATTCCAAAAATGATGATTACACGAAGGAGGACATAAACTTTTGCCTCAATTACACAGTATAGATTGGTGGAGTCCAATCTAGTTTGCAGTTGATCACAAAAGAATTCTTTGAGAATGGAGAACACCTCCTTACAAGTTGGATAGTTCATATCAACGAGAACTACATACAATCTAGTCATAAGCACTCTAAGCAATGCACTGTCAATTGATATCATCATTAATAATGAAGTTATTTCTTCTGGGGTTGAATCGAAAATTTGGTAAACCATCTTGATCAAACTTCATTGAATCTCTAACCTTTGTGGGCAACAAAACAACTCCATTAAAGATAGCACAAGTTTGTGAGTTTACTCCCAGGTTAGCAAGTTGATCTGCGACTGTGTTGCCTTCTCTAAATATATGTGTAAACTTGAAATCTCTGGTACTTGTTACTTCCCAAATCTGTTCAATAATATGTTTGATTTGCCAAGAAGTTAACATCCTTTTATTAATCATGTTGACATTTAACAATAAATCAGATTCAACATGGACTTTCAAAAAATCAGAGTTACTACATAACTTAACACCATGTAATAATGCCTTGGCTTCTGCTAAATTATTACTACACGAGCCATTTAATTCTGCAAATGCTTTCATCATGTTGACTTGGTGATCCCTGATTATACCCCCTCCTCCTGCTAAATCGGGATTACCTTTGCTGCACCCATCAACATTTAATTTTATCCAGCCCCTATCTGGTTTGCTCCATCTAACAACTTGAAGTGAATAGAAAGTTGTAACTTCTCCACATACTTACACTTGTCGATCCAAAGTTGTGGAAGTTATAGATTAGGAAACTCATATCTAAGGATTAAAGTTAAATAGTTTGAAACCTATCTGATGATATGCCACCCTGACATGGGTTTATTATCAAACCTTGCTGCACATTTGTTCAACTATATTTGCCCAGCAAATCACAGTTGGAATACACTGGAGTAACACAGAGTGAACTCCATTTCTTCCTTTAGCCAACCACCAATTCATGATAGTTTGTCTTAGATGACCATTGTTAAATCTAACTCCAGCAATATTACAGAAATATAACCAAACTTGTCTGGCAATTTGGCTATCACTGAATAAATGAGACAATGTTTCCTCCTCATGTGTTGTGCAGCAACTACAAATAGAAGCAATTGGAATCCCAATTTTCTTAGTTGCATCATCTGTTGGTATCTTGGCCTGTAACAATCTTAATATAAAAAAGGAAATTTTATGTATATGCTAAATGTGATGTTGCTCTTAGGGAAGAGCTATGGGACACTTTGAGAGATACTGCAGACAAATACAACTTATCTTGGTATATAGCAGGAGACTTCAACTGTATTGTAGATCCTTCTGAGAAAAAAGGTGGGAGACCTCATATAATGTCTAAGAGCTTACCTTTCCTACAATGTATTATGGATTATGAACTCTTAGATCCCGATTATTCTGGTTCTACGTTCACATGGTGCAATGGTTGGTGCCCTGAAAGAAGGGTCTGGAAAAGACTAGATAGAGTTCTAGTCAATCATGAATGGATAAATCTCTTTGACTCAACTAGTGTTAATCATTTGATTAGCACAGGTTCAGATCACTCACCCCTATTTGTTATTGTCAAGTCTACACAGAGAGAACCTATAAAGTACTTCAAGTTTATGGATTTATGGACTGATGAACCAAATTTCAAAGAAGTGGTAGAACAAGCATGGAATATGGATGTTCAGGGATCTCCAATGTAGAGGTTTCATTTGAAGTTAAAGAATACTTGTAAAAAGCTATCTGAATGGTCCAAAAACTCAGTTGAAAATATTTTTGACACGGTTAAAGATTTGAAAAAAAAGGTGTCTGATCTAGAATCTAAATTATCTCTGATAATTCTGAGGAGAATAGAACTGCACTAAATCAGAAAAATGCACTATTGATTCGAGCCTACAAGAGGGAAGAGTCATTCTGGAAATAAAAATTTGGGGTGAGATGGTTTATAGAAGGGGAGGTAAATTCCAAATTCTTTCATTCTATAGTTAAAGGAAGGAAGAAAGGACTTTCTTTGAAGAAAATGAGAGATGAAAATGGTAAATGGATTGACGACGAAGAGGAAATTGCAACGGAAGCTGCCTCTTTCTTTCAGAAGCGGTTCACAAAGGAGAATTATGGGAATGACTTCTCAGTCTTGAATTGTATTCCAAAGCTTGTTGATGATGCTGATAATGAAAAACTTTTAGAAGTACCAACTGTGAAGTAACTTAAAGAAGTGGTTTTCTCTATGAACCCTCATAGTGCACCTGGTCCAGATGGTGTTTCTGGAAAGTTTTACCATGCATGTTGGGAGATCATAAAAGAGGATTTAATGCTGATGATTCTTGATTTTTTTTTTGCAGGTAATCAAATTCCAAAGGCAATTACTCATACCTGCCTTACTCTTTTTCCAAAAGTAGATTGCCTACAATCATTCACAGAATTAAGACAAATCAGTCTTAGCAACTTCTCATGCAAGATTATATTCAAAATGATGAATCAAAGGTTGAGCCCATTGATGCAAAAGTTGGTGTCTCCTAATCAGACTTGGTTTATTAAAAGAAGGTCTATTACGGAGAACATTATGCTGACACAAGACATGGTCCATAATATAACAAAACCATCGCCATATGGCAATGTTGTATTGAAGTTAGACATAGCTAAAGCATATGATAGAGTCTCTTGGGAATAACTGTGTCAAGTACTCAGACAAATGGGCTTTTCTGAAGACTGGATTGATAGTGTATGGAGGCTAATATCTAATGTTTGGTATTCTGTTAATATAAATGGAGTAAGGCATAGTTTCTTCAAATCAAGTAGAGGAATCAAACAAGGGGATCCAATTTCGCCTTCTCTTTTTATCATTGGGGCAGAGTTGCTATCTAGACTGATGGATAGCCTTGTCAACTTAGATTTTATCCCATATGCAGTAGATACAAAGGGACCTACAATTACCCACCTTTGCTATGCAGATAATACCATCCTTTTCTCTTCTTGTGAATCCGTCCCATTAGAGTTGATGATGGCCAAGCTGGCAGCTTATGAACAAGTTTCGGGGCAGCTAGTAAACAAAAGAAAATCTGGTTTTTATGCTACATTCCAGTTTGAAGATCCCAGAATCAACGACATAAGGAGAATCACTCGTTTTTCTCCATGCCAATTCCCTATGCAATACATTGGTTGTCGTATTTATTTAGACAGGAAGAAAATGATTTACTTTAATACTATGGTATCTAAGGTAGCTAGTAGGATGCAAGGTTGGCAAGGTAAAATGTTGTCATTTGGTGGGAAGGCAGTTCTAATCAAATCAGTTTTGCAAGCTTTACCTCTTCATCTGTTGTCGATGCTACATCCCCCTAAAACTGCACCAAATAGAGAAAATCATTGCTAATTTTTTTGGGGGTAAGGAAGACAATAGGAACAAAAGGCATTGGAAGTCTTTGAGTGATCTTTGTTATCCATTTCTCGAAGGTGGAGCAGGTTTTAGGTCGATGGAAGACATTTCTAATGCCTTTGCGGCCAAACTATGTTGGAACTTTAGAACCCAAAATACTCTTCTCAAAGAATTTCTGGAAGCTAAATATTGCAAAAGATATCATCCAGTTGCAAGTAAATGGGCATACGGTCAATCACATACTTGGAAAAGGCTGTTGGACATAAAAAAAAAGAGGTTGAACCATGTATTTTTTGGAAGTTGAGAAGAGGGAATATTTCATTTTGGTGGGATAACTGGACTAGTCTGGGGCCTCTGGCAAATCTAGTTCATGCAACTAGAATATCCAAGACCACAAAGGTGAAGGAGTTCATCCATGAAGGGAATTGGAAGTATGACAAGTTATTGGCATGGATACCGGCTAGTATAGCTAATTCTGTTGTGAAAGTGGAGATCAATGGAAAAAATGTGGATTTTCCTTACCGGTTACCTGAGAATAATGGAACCTTCACTTGCAAATCAGCATGACAAACTATGAGAAGGAAGAGAGGAGGAACATTGACTTGTTGTAAGATATGGCATAAAAAGCTTGCCCACCCAGTCTGTTGATCCAATCATGTTGTGTTATGCTTTGCTAAAAAAAAGTCGATTACATCATTGTAATTTTGTTACTCTTAGTAATTGGTTACCGTAGTTTGCGTATATATTTGTATCATATTCCAAGCAATTCGCAATTTGAGTTAAAAGTGCGGTTAGCCTAACTTGGAAAATAAAATTATCCATCTATTATAAAGAAAATCAAAGACATCGACATCAATGATAAATGTTGCCCCAGCTAAAAATGACCTTCGATTTGGGGTGCACTAAAAGCATCGAGTATGTACTATCTTTTTTATTATTTTACCTTGTTCACCGTTTAGTCACAGTTCTTAATTTGATGTTCATAATAGAACTATAAAGACAAAAAAATTAATATTAATGTACAGTTAACACTTCGACAAACATGTACCACATCACTATGTCCAAAATTCACAACTCGCAAGTCATCTAAAAAAAAAAAAGTTAACCTAAATAGCCATACACTTAACCATTTAAACTAGAAATAATCGATGGATATATAATATATGTATATTATGTGTATAATTATGTATATTTGGTGTATAATCTATACATATAGATTAGAAAGGATAAACAATGAATTTTATCGGTAAAGATTCAAAAAGAAAAGGAGTTTGGGCCAAACTTAAAAATAGAAAATATGAAAATCAATATGCTTGAAGAAACATATTCTTGTGGAATTAGATGGGACAAAGAGCGGTAATAATTATTGTTAACTGCCAAAAGTTAATTGCTAATTTATTTGAAGCTTCGATAAGGGTCGGCAAAAGGGGGTCGGAAAAAAATGCTGATCTCCTGGTAATGGTAAAGCCAACTGTTTTAATCGATTAAATTAAGGAGCATGCAAAGAATGACGCATAATAAAACATTATATTAAGAGGTCACTATCTAGAAAGTTGAAGTCGAGAGAAAGTTGATAGTTCCAGATTTCTCTAGAATGAACTGCTGGAGACATAATAATACATGATGATATATCTGGAATTTGCTTATGTAAGCTTTCCCCAACTTTAGCTATAGTTTAAAGTCGCTGTTAATGATGCTGCCATGTCATGTATATGATCAATCACAATCTCATAGATATATTTAAATATCACAACACTTAAGATGTCCCCCAAAAGACGATGCTGTACTTAATTAAATTAATTATGCAGCTAAATCTCTAATCATTAAACTGAAAATCTCTAATCCCAGTGCAGTTTGATTTTTCAACTACAGTTTGTTCAAAATATAGTGTCATGTAAAATTCATTCTAATTCAGAAAAAGTGAAAAATAACGAATTTGTGTCATTTGTCATAACTTTGTGGTAGAAGGTAATTTCATATAAACAAAACTTAAATTCTAAAGACGGAAATAGTAAAATAAAATTTGGATTGCCGAAACTAGGGGTGTACAAAGGAAACCGACAAACCGCACCAACCAGATAATCCAAGTCAAATCGAGAAAAAAAACTCGACTATGGATTGGTGTTGGAAAAAAAACCCGACCATAATTGGTTTGGTTTGGTTTTAACTAAAGAAAGTCAAACCGAAACCAAACCAACCCGACATTACATATATAGAAATTATAGATATATTTAGTATATAAATATACTCATTGTGATGTAATTTATAAATATTTCAAGATTTCATACTTTTATTTTTTGATGTATTATTTCAAGGTTGGACTTAGAACTTTTGAATGTTCCAATAAATTTTATAGCCATTAACATTAGTAAATTAAATAATGCTAACAAAAACCCAAACTAAAATCAAATCAATATTAATACTAACAAAAGACATTTAATTCAATATTACGAACGAGAATGTATTGAATATCTACGTTTTGTTTTGCAATAATTTAGATAAAAATGCATAACCTATTTTTATTTTTTCTTTAGCATTTACTTTAATATTCCCTTAGTTTAGCATGATTTAGTAATCTTAGATTATGTTTATTTTTATTATGGCTTTTAAATTAGCATTATTTATGTTACATAATTTTATTGTCTTTATTGTTGAATATTTTAGGATAATGCCATGACATATTATATTTTGTATTATTTTCTTGTAAAATACTTTATATAGTTGTATCTTACTAGGACTAAAGAAATATTTTGAGCATAATTTATATGTTTTGTTCTACGAAAATTTAACGGGAAAAAAACCCGAATAACCCGAGAAAAACCGAGAGTGAAAAATTCGAGTTTTATTGGTTTGGTCTGGTCTTTAGATTTAATAATCCGACACAATTGGTTTGATTTGCTAATTGTAAAATCCGAACCAACCCGACCTATGTACACCCCTAGCCGAAACGCAGTCCATTTTCCATGTTCTGTGCATTAAAGATTCTTTACTTTTTATTAATTAAAGGATTAAAAGCAAAATGTCCGAAAGTTCTTTAATTTCAACATCCCAGCGGGTAACTTTATGTCAAAATTCATGCGTTAAAGCAACAGTTTTTTCTTGGATTATGAAATATGCATCAACCAAATTTCAAGTATTGGACCACTGTCCTGTCCTGTAATTCAAAACTGTCCACAATCACGCTGTGACAAAAGCTGGTCTAATAAAATGTGGTGATAAACACGTAATTTTTGTCCTACAAAAATATTTCTACAAAATCCAAAAAATTAAACTTTTTCTTATTATTTTTTATTTTTATAGAATTTTTAGGATTTTTTTTTAATTGTTTGCATTTAGTTGCATTTTTGTGCATGTTAAAACTATAAAAAATCACAAAAAATGCTCGACTCTTCCCCATTTAGATCTTAATTGCATTTAAGATTTAATTACATTAATTAAATAAAAATCACAAAATACATTGGTTTTTTTATTACATTTTCTTTAGCTTTTAATTAAATTAATAATTTTCTTTTATTAGTGTTACGTCAATCAATTATTTAAATATGAGAAAATAGATAACTAGGTTTAATTCTGCAAATTAGATTTGAATTAGGATTTTAATTAATTTGTTTAGAATTCAAAATCAAATAAAAAGAAGAAAAAGGGGAAACAAAGAAGGGAATTAATGAGTTTGCTTGGTTTTACATATTTACCTCGAGGCACAAGGGTTTGAGACACCAAAAAGAAGAAGTCTCAATCCACAATAAAAGAAAAAGAAAAGAAGTGAACCCAAAATGCAGAAGCTGATGAAAAGATGTGGACTGCTCAAGATATGACTGAAGTCACGAGCATTGCATATCCCGTCTTGATCAGAAAAGCTGTAGAAGAATGAACTAGCACCTGCAGCTAGCAAGCATCAAGATTCAAATCAGAGTCTGCATGAAGAGCCGGTCAAAACTCAAAATCAAGTTTCACAAGACTTATAGATAGGAATCTTGTAACTCATAGTTGATAGACTTGTTTAGTTTCTTTTCATTTTGATTTTGGTGTAATAAGGAGTTCAGCAAACAGTAACAACAGCAATAGCAGTGAAAGCACAACTTTTTCGGTAGTCTCAGCTACCAAAATTTTCAGAACTATACTGACTTGATTCCTTTATAGCCAAGGATATGTAGGCAACCTCCAAAGTAAGGTTCGGTCAAACTTTCTCAAAACGCTTCCCATGGAGTACCAAGCGGGCAAAAATCGCTCGTAATTGCTCACTTTATCTTTACCGAAAACTCTTCATGTTTCAAGCAAATAGGGGCAGCTGTGAGCACGTAATTTTTGCCCTATGAGAATATTCCTACAAAATCCACAAAAATAAACTTTTTCATATTGTTTTTTTATTTTTATAGAATTTGTAGGATTTTCTTTTAATTGTTTGCATTTAGTTGCATTTTTGTGAATTTTAAAACCATCATAAAAAATGTTCGACTCTTCACCTCGTAGAATTTAGATCTTAATTGCATTTAGAATTTAGTTACATTAATTAAATGCATCATTAATCAAAATACATTGGTCATTTTTTACATTTTTTTTAGCTTTTAGTTAAATTAATAATTTCCTTTCACTAGTGTTAAGTTAATCAATTATTTAATTGTGATAAAATAGGTAATTAGGTTTGATTCTGCAAATTAGATTTGAATTATGATTTAATTTAGGATTTTAATTAATTTGTTTAGAATTTAAAATCCAAAAAAGAAAAAAGAAAAAAGAAAAAAAAGGGAAAACAACGAAGGGAGTTAAAGAGTATGCTTGGTTTTACTTATATTTGGGCCAAAAACAATTTCAGTGACCCAAATTCAACCACAATCTCGCCCAACCCAGCTACCCTACCTGGTACAGTCTTCAAACACCCAAAACGATGTTGTTTATGTAATGTTTAATCCAGTCGTTCGTTAATCAAAATTTTATGAGTGTCTGAATTGACCCCCCTAACCCACAAAACGCATTCATTCTCATCTTCTTCATCTCCCATCCCAATTAGAACTGCTTATCGGGCAGATTTGGCGGTTATTTACTCTTAACGGTTTGACTTAATGATTATCGGCTTTTAAATGTATTAATCCGTTAGCCACCCAATAATATATCCGGTGAATTGGTATCGGTTTAGCTCTTATCGGACGATTTATCGGCCTAACATACATATCCACTAAATTGCGTTTCCCCGTTGGACATGAAATAGCTGAACTAATAATAGAGCATGAATCGGAAGCAATGCAGAGGTAAGTAGTTCAACACTTTACGAAGTCTCTGCGAGAATTCCTTTCACTCTCTTTTTCTACTTCTTCTACTCAAGAATATAAAATTCAGCAGACATCATCAAATAGCAAAAAGAACACTAAGTTACTCTTTTGCACAAAAAAATGCTTCTACATACAAAGCAAATAAACACCTTCGCAAGTGTACTTTATGAGCTGTTCCAATTAGGAGCCCACAAAATTAACTACCGACCTTTTTTTCTTACCGCTCGTGACATACAAAAATCAGATTAAGATAGTGAGGATACTTGCTAAAGATCTTTAGGACTGTACTAACAAGTCAGCAGAGCTGCAAACAACTTTACAAGCAATACAATGGAGTGTCTGGAACAATTAGAAAGAAAGCATGTTGGAGATGGACTTACTATTAGTGATAAATAAAAATAGTTTTAGTTTTTTTTTATATTTAATATATATAAATAAAAATAAATATTTTATATATATTATTAACGGGTTAATGGATTATCCGTTTAGAAAATTGAATAATCCGCCCCCCAAACCGATAAGCTGTTAATTAAAAAAAATTCAATCCGTTCCCCGTCCGTTAAGCCGTTACCAGTAAGTCATTAAGCTTCGACTCGATTCGGTTTTCAATTTCGAATCGATTTTGAACACCCCTAATCCCAATAGCCGCCCCTAAACTCCCTAATTCCTCCGCCGACAACACAGCCCCAAGCGACCCCAAATCTTCACCCCACAATTCCTAGCCCTTCCTTTCTCTAAATCCATCAACCAATCCTTTAAAAAACCAATAGAGTTTCACAAATAGCGGATCTAAGAACCGCAGAAGTTGAAGCTTCTCTTTTCTTTTTAAATTCGGCCATGAATACGGGTGAAACCTAGATCTTGACCAGAGCTATCAATTGATGTAAGAAGTAACCCGTTTCTCAACGATCGAATTTTTGTATGTAAGAATTAACCTGTTTCTCTATGGTCGAATTTTGGTCAATTGATTTGGACAGGCCGAGTTCTTTTGGGGATTTCTTTGCTGCCTCATAGATATAATCTTTTCTTTTATTTTCTGTAATTCCCTAAAGTTTTTTTTTAACTTTTGTTTAAAGTTTCGACACTTTATTTTGTTTGAGTTCTGAGTCCAAATTGCTCGTTAGTATAATTAGGGTGGTTAGTTTAATTGTTAAGTCAGTGATTTCATGTCTTAGTTTTGAATTTGTCCATTCACTATTAATCAAGTCTAGTGGGTTAATTGTATGGCAAATGTTGGTCCTCATTAGAGAAGTAGTAGTAAGTATTGAAAGGGTTAAGAATAGAAGCTTCTAGAGAAGGGTTGAAGTGTACAACAACAACAACAACAACCCAGTATAATCCCACAAGTGGGGTCTGGGGAGGGTAATATGTACGCAGACCTTACCCCTACCCCGTGGGCAGAGAGGCTGTTTCCAGGAGACCCTCGGCTCAAGACATCAACAAGAAA
>MU781443.1:20952-49515 GCA_026770625.1 Nicotiana glauca
TTTGATACCTCTATAGTTGTTACAGCTCTGGATATCGCCTTTGTTCTTATACAACGGAACCATTGTACTCCACCTCCACTCTTCAGGCATCCTATTAGTCTTGAGTATCACGTTATACAATGCAGTAAGCCATTCCAATCCTGCTCTACCCACACACCTCCAAAGTTCAACCGGAATTTCGTCCGGCCCGGTAGCTCTACCCCCCCTCATCTTACGCATTGCCTCGATGACCTCATCGACCTCAATGTCCCTACAATAACTTACTTCATGGGGGATGTCGGTGTTCCTCAGTCCACCTAATACAATACCCTGATCCCAGAAGGGTTGAAGTGTAAATGAAATAAAAGAATTAGGTCAAATTTGGGTTAAAAGAGGTGATTTTCAGAAGCTAAAGGTTTAAAAAAAATAAGAAGACATATTTGAAAGTGGACAGCTGTCCAATTTAGTTGAAAAAGATGCCCTTTCCCTAAAATTTAGGAGCTGACATATTCTCCTATATTCCCTGCCCTTTTTTCATCATAGTACAACCCCTGCGCTTAGAGCCATCAATATGGGTTTGGCTAGTTGTGTCAACCTAGTCCAGTCCGTAATTTAGCAAGGTTAGGTTAGAATTTTTGTATCCCGTTTAAATACGAAGCTTTTAAACCTGGCCCGAATAAGCCCGTGGCCCGTGAGGCTTGACTGAGGCTGGGCCGTACCGGCCCGTGGGCCTAATAAAATATTTATTTAAAATATATAAAAAATAAAAAATATACTGCCTTTAGATATGAAAAGTCATAATTGAATCTTTACTAAGAGGAACCAAAACTTGATCTTGAGAAATTTCAAGAGGTGATGTTGTCATGTATTGGAATGACCATTCTAGAAAATATCCCGATCCTTCAATGATGGTGCGTGATGTACTTAGCATTCTTATTACCATTGTACCATCGGAATCAATATTTAGCATTGGTGGCGTGTTCTTACAAAGTACAGAAGTTGCATTTATTATGAAAATGTCCAAACACTTGTTACTACTTGAAATTGGCTGCACAGGTTTTCCCGAACTCAAACTGGTAATATTTTTTATGTGAATTTAAATATTATTAATTTTTAAAATTTAATTATTTTTAATATTTAACTAATTAATATTGCATATGAATTGTAGATGAAAGTGAAGATGTTAAGATAACCTTGTCACAAACGGATTCAAATGTGTTATGATGAAGATGATGTGTTGGATATCTCATAAGCATCATGAACGTTCTCTTGAATAGTTTGTTTTAGTTTGTGAATGAAATATAGTCCTGTTTTTTATTTTTTTTTTAGTATTTATTGTGATATATTGAAACAATATAATTATGTTTTGCGTATTTTTTCCAATAAGATATTTTTTTAAAATTTAAATAATTATCTTTTATTAGGTCAGAACTTAAAGAAAAAATATAAAATTATATTTTTAAAAATGATGAGCCGGTCTGTGGGGACCCGCGGCCCACATAAGGCTGGGGTGGGCTGACCATTGTAAGGCCCATCAAAATGGTGAGCTAGCCCAGCCCAATATGTCAATTGCTAAAGCCCACGTGAATTGAACTGGGCTAGCCCGGCCCGGCCCAGCCCATATTGACAGGTCTAACTACACTCTATATAACACACTAGAACTCTCGGTAGAATACACACACTCTCCATTCTCGATGATTTTCCTTATAAGTAAAACACTCTGAAAATTTAGTTAAAATACAGAAAAACCAAGAACAAAAGGAAGAATTTCAAGCTTTTATCTGCCTTATATTTTTCCACTTTACTTCTTTGGTTTTACAAGCTAGATTGACTGCTGGAAACTTTGGTTCAACTGCTGATTTTGCTGCTGGGATTTTAGCTTGAACCAAACTCTTCTTTGGATTATCGCTTAGTGCTTTCCTTTCCAGTTAGGTCAGTGCCAAGTTCCTTATGTTATTATATTTGTATCGAATGATCAAGTGTTGTTATTTATTTGATTTATGACTTTTAATATGTTAGTTTAAATATGTTTTTTCACTTTCATATGGGTTGGAAACAGTGAAGTAGGTCACTTGTATGTGTCAATTTGATATCTATGGTCATTCAAGCATGTAGCCTCAGTTGTTAAACCTTTTCTTTAGTCTTGAACAGAGTTGAAGTCCTGTTTAAATCATGCAGATTCGGCAGTAGTTCAAACAGAAGCTTTACTATAATGTTGTGTGTGTTGGAATGTGTGAATTTGTATTAATTTTGGAGTGCAAGAGAGCTGTTATTACAGACTCTATGGCTGTGATTTGCAGATTTAACCACTAGTTGGTCGGACCGGTGAACTCTAAGGCTAAGAGGTGGATTTGGAGTCATCTGTGGATGGAAGTTAAGCCGAAGATCGATCACATCCTGTTTAAGTTAGCCATTATTGTGAACAACTCATGTAAATATTCAAAAGAACTTATGCCCATTGCAATTATTGAGAATTGTTATTGAAATGGCCAGATTTGTAAATGTTAGAATTCAGTCAGTTTTTTTTGACAAAATATCACGGTACAGCCAGTTTTCACGCTGGTCAATGAAAAATAGCCAGCATTTACCAAGTCAATAAAAAATAGCCACTATTTTGCTGCAACAGGGACCGGTCCAGTATAATATACGGGAGTTCTGGTGTATTTGTGTACGAACTCCAACATATTATTCTGGACCGGTATACTTTGCTAACTCCTGTAAAATTTGCGGGAGACTGGAGCAACAGTGCTCCAAACTCCAGTATATTATACTGGACAATTATACTTGCTGGAACTCTCGTAGAATTTACTGGAGTTCCAGCATAATTATGCTTGAAATCCCGTAAAATTTGCGGGAGTTCCAAAACTCCCGTAAAATTTACCGGAGTTCAAGCATACTTATGCTGGAACTCCCGTACAATTTGCTGGCGTCTTTTTTGGATTTTAAACAGTGTTTTCGCTTAAATTTAAGGGATAATTTCACATAAGTACACTTGGGGAAAGCACTTTTCAGCCGCCTAACCCACAAATACAGTTTTCATGCGGTAGCCCACAAATAATTTCAGCACATAACCCACAACTTCATCAACTACACCCAAAATCATGCCTAAATCAGATTTCGCTTTTTTCTTTCATTTTTATCTTTACCCTTTTTTCATTTTTATTCTTATTTATTTTTTACTTCCCTCTGTATAGTAAACAATATCAGGAAGTTGAAGTAAAAAATAAAAATATATTCATCCTTAGGGTCTATAATTTTATTTTTCTATTTTTTTTGCAAAATTTAAAGTTTTGCAAGGGAAATTCTTATTTCACTGGAAAAAATAAAAATTTACATTATTAAACACCTTATATACATTGTTATACACATAAATATAATCATGTATAATTATGTATAATCTTGTATACTTGTGTATAACCATGTATAATTCTCTATAACTATGAGAATACCCACAAATATACATGGTTATACATGATTATACAAAGTATATACATGTATATACAACAATATACATCATTCTTCCTCCCTTCAGAAGTTAGTTAAAGTGCGAAGAAGAAGAAGAAGAAGAAAGGTCATGCGTTGGATCGTTTCAGACTATGCTGTTAACATATGCTGATGTTGTCTTTACTGCCCTTGTCACCATCCCCAACTGGCCCGTCTATAATCGCAATCCTCTCAGTTGGTTGGACTCAAGTGAAGCTGAAAAACATCCCAAACCACTGGCTGCTAATTCCAGTTTGGGAACGGAGCAAGAAAATCTGAAAAAGAATTTGACTATTTTGCCAGAGAGAGAGAGAGAAAGAGACAGAGAAAGAGCAAGAGATTGAAAATGAAAGAGAAAGTGAGGTGGGGAGAAAGTCTGAAAAAGAGTGGGCGGCGACGGCTAATCAGTGGAAAAAAAATTTCAACAATATAGAACTGGCCATACCGGGTAAGAAGGGAAAATATGGGCCGTATTTTGTTAGGATAGTGGGCCAAGTGACATAGAGTGTAATTTCTTCTAAATTTAAAGTGGCTAAATTTCGATGACTTTTGAAACTTGACTATTTTTCAATGATTAGTGATAAATCTGGCTATTTTTGAATTTCTTCCCTTTTTTTTCTTTGAAGTTGAATGCTGATTTTAAAACTAACAATAAAAATTTTTTTCACTTGTCATTGATCCCCTACATTTACTCACTATTAAGCAGCAATAATCTTGTAAATTCACAGAAGTGGCTATTTGGTGAATAGGTTGCAATTTTCTTTGCCTTTTCTTTTATCATGTATTTGATAGTTTGTAAAACTCAGTGGATAAGATAAGCATTGTATTCATGTCTTTTAGAGTTTGAACATTTGTGTATGAGCCAACAATGATGGGTATGAGATTAGAATTGATAAGGACACTAAGGTTAATTCATCATAAACTCCAACGCCATTCACCTTGGACTCACCATGTGTTTACACGTAATCCAAAATGATCTTATCCGCTTTAGTTCTGCCATCAATTTAGTTGAACCAAGTTCTGTTAGAGAAAAATCTATTTTAAATATTCGCGTATTTTTTTAGACTCTTATCAATTTACTACATTTTGTCCACAATGAGATTCCATAATCCATGCCCTTTCACAATCATCACAAATTAGTTCAAATAATTTATAAACATCATAGCTTGCTTTTAGGCGCTTAATTAAATCATCACAACTATGAGTACGGTTCTCATAATATATTCGTGATACACAACTCCCCAATTCAGGTGCACATTACATGTAATTCGACTATAACTTCAAAATTAATAATAATATGTTATAAACCGCGGGTGCGTTTCACGTGACATGATTTGCAATGTGTTCAAAAGTAATAAGTGCGCGACATCACAACTTACTTAAATAAATTCCATAAACACTAAAAAACAATTAAATAGATAATCAAAAGCGTTCAAAAAATAAAAATGCACAATAGGTTTTAATATGTAATAAATCAGTTAAGTAGGCCAAGTTTTAATTGTTTAGCGGCCGTGCTAAAACCACGAAACTCGAGAATATCTCACACCTTCTCCCGGATTAACAAAATTCCTTACCCGGTCTTCTGTGTTTGTGGACCAAAAATTAAAGTCAATTTCCTCGATTTGGGATTTTAAAATAAAACGGTGACTTGGGACACCATAAATATTACCCCAAGTGTCAACTCTAATTTAAATAAATAATTCCATTTCTATTAATATTACTTAAATTTAAAAAACTCCCTACCCCTCGGGAAAAGGGAGGTGTGATAGCTCTGGCGACTCTGCTGGGGATTGAACCCAGAATCTCTGGTTCAGGGTTCTGAATTCGAGCTTAGAATAATTGTTATACTTGGCTTTTGTTTATTATCTGATTTTTTACGTGTTTGAACCTAATGTGCTAAATATCGCTTTGATATTATTTGAACTGTATACAAAACTGTTACGACACCTTTCTTCTCTCTGAGTCTTTTAAATCTTCTGGTAAGTGTGCACTTCACGTGGCTTCTTTTATGTTAGAGTCATATCCGTAATAATAAAACGAGGATCGGACAAGTTGCAAAGCCGGCGAAGCTCCTGTATTCCTGGTACGCTGCCACCATCGGCTCGAGCTGTCCGATCGGGTAAGCCAGGTCTAGAACAACACACCCCAAAATTTAAATCTAGAATAACATAGCCTCATGCCGGATCCCTAGTAGGAACGTTTGTTTGCATCACATGCATTTGACGTTGGGGACTCAACACATACGTTGGGTTCGTCTAGGACAAGTATACCCAATATTAAAGACCACCCTATTGCATTTTAACGTGCTACTTGTGCATTTATTTGTTTCGGCTTGCATGTTGATCGGTTTCTAGAATAGGTAAAGAAAATCAAGAAAAACCAAGAGTGAGGAGAGAGAAACTTACCCGGTTTTAAAAAATTCAGGTATTTAAAAAATCTCGAAACTCTACCAAAATTTTGGAAAAAAAAGAGAGGAGTCATTTCAAAAAAATAGGCCAAATATTTTCAAGAAGAAGAAGAAGAAGAAGAAGAAGAAGAAGAAGAAGAAGAAGAAGAAGAAGAAGAAGAAGAAGAAGAAGAAGAAGAAGAAGAGAGCCATGTTTTTCTTTTATGTCAACATTATCGAACTACGCGAGTCTAATTCGCATCAGATATGAGATACGTAGGCAACCCCTATCAGGTTCGGCCTCATTTTTGCAAAAATGACCAAAATAAGAACCTTTTGAAACATGATCATCACCCGGGGCCGTTCTTGTCAAAATAGCCTTAAAACGTTCTCCTGGGGCGCCGGAAGGATGTTTTCGCAAGAATAGCCACAATGTAAACCCAAGTTAGTCTTTTCTCCTATAATCAACCTTAGTTGGCAAAAAATCCCTAAAAATTTTCCTGAAATGCTGAAAGGCCGTATTTGAAAATACAACCCCTATTTTGTTACGGAGTTTTATTGATTTGAATTTTCAAAACTAATCACTTTGTGTTTTTGGAAAATGTGTCAGTTTTGATTATTTGTCTTCAATTTACGTGCCGAATGAGCACCTTTGATAATGTACATTTTCGGTTTGTAGATAAGATTCCACTAAGACTCCACATGTGGTGGAATGACCTGGGAGAGGTCAACAAGCATTCCGTGACTAAAGCTTTAGGTGGGCTTACCATTCTTCTCAAGATTAAGCCCAGGGTTGATCTAATTGAGGCACTGATACCATTTTGGGACCCGACACATAATTTTTTCCACTTATCCGACTTTAAGTTGACCCTATGCTGGAGGAGATTGTAGGTTATGCTGGTTTTGATGGGAATCTCAGGCACCAATATCCAGTAGCACCCAGAACTCTGACCCCTCATAAGTTTTTGGACCTTTTGAGCTTTAACCGGCAGGTTAAAAATAAAGATTTGGCCGAAGGTTTATATACATTCCACTTATTGTATTGCCGGTATGGGGACCCCTACGAATTTGAGGCTCCAGACACTGGTTTGAGTCACCAGGGAAAGAAAAACAAGTGGGAAACGTGTAGGGGTTTAGCCTTCGTAGTCGCATGCCTAGGCACTCTGTTATGATCGAGGAGTGACATACACATAGAATTGGGACTTGCAGGAATGGCTGACTTTATGGTCAAGAAGGCCAACTGTACTCTTATACCGATGATTCTCGCGAAAATCAATCGAGCTTTAACCGCCTATCGAGTGGTGCTATGTTCTTTGAGGGTTGAAACCTGCTTTTGCAAATGTGTCTGGTGGAACATCTTTGTCGTTACCCGAGGTACATGAGCTATGGATTAACCGGACTCAATAGCATTCAAGAGTACGAAAACAGGGTAAACGTCTATGAGTTGCCGAAGGGTACTAAAACATGGTTCACATATTTGGGTTCCTTGACTACAAAGCAAATTGAGTGGAATTTCTGTTGGCTCCCGGTCAACGAGTTATCTACATGTCCGCCAAAGTGTTCTTTCTCTTATTGATGGGTCTTCGGAGTATTCAGCCATATGCTCCGCACCGGGTTCTACGCCAATTGGGAAAGTATCAAACAATCCCTAATGACGAAGATTAGAGTGCATATGTTATTGAGCTACGCTAGGGGCTGCATTCCCAGAAGAAAAGGTTAGCCAGGTCTGGCATCAATGTAGGTTTCTGGAGCCACATACTCAAGTGCTAGATTTGTCATCCGATGAGGTAGAGTCTAATTACACAGAATAGTGCGGCAAGAGAGACCAGGTCGATCAAGAGCTAGGACAACCTTCCAAAATGCCTCATGCCAAAAATTCACTGACGGGACACATGAAGAGTGGGCCTGGTTAGCCAAAGAGAAGGAATACCGCGCCATCATAAGCAAACTAGAGGATCAAGTCAGAACCATCAAATTTGATAGTGGTTTGCAAGCTGCTGAGGATGAAGGAGAAAAGAAAAGATTGGCCCGGGAAAATGAAGTCCTTCGAGCTCAGATCCGGAAATGAAAATAGCCGCCGAAAAGCCGGTGAGAAATAGACGAAAAAATTGTCACACCTCCTTTTTACTGCACCCGGGAGGCTATAAGGGAGTTTTTCCAATTTAAGTGATATTATTCGAAATGAGATTATTTATTTATTTTTATTCAGAGTCGCCACTTGGGAGGGTTTGTTTTCTGGTGTCCCAAGTCACCGGTTTATTTCAAATCCCAAATCGAGGAAATTGCGACTTTCCTTTTAAAGTTTGCGAACCAGAAATTCTGATAACCCGAGGGAAGGTGTTAGGCACCCCCGAATTCCGTGGTTCTAGCACGGTCGCTTAAACTATTATGATTGGCCGATTATCTGATTTATCACGTGTTTTGGCCTATGGTTCAATTTTAGCTTTATAACCGCTTTTATTTAATTATTTTTTAGGAAAGGTTCAACGTCATCTAAAATACGTCTTTGAACCACGTCACATAAATGCACCCGCGGTCCACAATACATTTTATTTAATATTGTTGAGATTTGGATTTGGGTCACATAAATGCACACCTGAGTTTAGGAAAGTAATTTAAATTACGCGCCTAAAACAACTACGAATTTTCAAATTTGCGAGGGCCATGGAAATTCGACTAAATGGCACGCCTCGATTTTCAAGGATTAAAATATTAATTAAGCGAGGGCCATACATTTTGAGGTTTTGATCGGCACGGCATGCCTCAATTTCCATTTTAAAGGGAACTTGAACTAAACTTTGGAGGGCCATAAACAATGTCTTACCTAATATGGCATGCCTCCAATCTACTTTTAAAAGCCCAACTAATTAATTGAGGACGGTTTTGAAGAGATTAAAATTACTTTAAACTAAAGTCCGAACTTGATCCATTAAACAGAAAAACTAACGTTTTATGAGGTCTAGTCTTTTATTCCGAGGCCTGGGCTTGACGTGAGGCCCAATAGCCTAATAAGGTTACAAGGCTGCAAATTTATAGATTTCACCATAGCCTTGTTCAGGCCCAAAAAAAGAGCCCAAGCCTTAATGAAACACACATCAACTGGAGACCAGGGGCTCGCAGATCGAACCCATACAAGAACATGGATGGTATTTGGATTCTTAGAAGCATCAGTACTGAATTAACGGCAAACTACAAGCAAGCAAATTTTAGGTAAAATAAATTATCATTCAAGATAAACTACGACTAAAACATAAATTATCCGGCATTAGCATACTATATGTACTAAACTATTAAACCTGTATCAATTTTAACACACACACACACACACACATATATATATATATATATATATATATATATATATCAAAACATTTTATTACTAATTATACTAAACCTCAAATTCACATGTTTTTCTAAAGGCTCCATACTTCAACAAATGTGATTTCAGTGCTTAATCCTGTCAATTTAACCGACTTCAAACCAGTCCAAAACAAACCCTGACTTTTATTTGGTATGAAATCAGAATTGTAATCTAAACATGTTTTAACAAACTGAATAGACATGAAAAAGCAAAAATATACTTAGTTTGAGAATTCTATCACAACGATCCATACATATCCCAATAATGAATTCAATGTTTCGAAAACCATATGAAACAGAGCTTCAATTCATTCCAACCAGCAGTTCAACCAACTCAAACTTCTCATTTCTCACAGTAGTAAAATCTCAAAACCTAGCATGTCCTCTATTGAATCCAAGCCTTTCAACCACACTCTCAAATAACACTAATTTATCTTTACAGCATATTAAAGGCATGGGAAAACTGAAAATAACATGTATAACTTTGGATTTATTACAAAAATATTACAGAAATAGAAGAAACAAAGAAGCAAGGTTCAACACAATTTCGTATTTAGTCAAGTCCACTTGAAAATGCATGTTTACAATCACTTGCCATCCATAGTTCACAGAAATAACTGGAAATTGAAAGGAAAAAGAAGTGAGGAAGCAGTAGACAGCAGCAGCAGAACACAACAATACAACAATGTCCAGAATTAACAGTTCAAAACAAACTTTAAACCCCTAATTCAAGTCATTTTTCCAATCAGCAATATCAAACAAAATCCAGCTAAACTTGATTTGGAGATTTTTAGAAACTCTAAAGAACCGAAGGAAGCAAAATCTGAAGCCAGAGAACCAGCTTTTAGCTAGATTTCAGTGCTTTAAAATCTTGAAAGAAACCCTAGCCGTTTTCAACTTTTTTTCCAGATTTTTTTTATCCCTAATCTCTGTCTCCTCCCTACGCTCTCTCTTTTTTTAATCTTTCTTCTCTTCCTAGAACTCTCTTATGATCTCTGTCCCTAATTCTCTATAGGGTCTGATTTATATAAGTCATCCTTAAAGCAATAGAAATGAATTCCCTATTCACAAATTCCCCTTCCCCAATTTTATATTTTATTCCACTTAAAACTCTTCTCTTTACATTATTCATAGTGCATTCATAACCCTACCATTATAGAAACTTCCTAATTAGTTAGGAAAACACTCCCCAATCTAAATAATCCCTAAACTACCTCTTAAACCCTTGCTTTTTTACTTTTAAACCAAACAGACATGAGCCAAATTGACCTAAATTAAATTGTTATGGGTCTGTAAATTCCGAGTAGAATCTCCTTTCTTGGGCTTCTAATTTCAGAACTCAAGTTCAAATCATCAAACAAAATTATTGGCCTAAATGACCTACAGAGTCATAAAGACTCGTAAGGTTTTGGGCTTAAAGAAAAGTAAAAACAAATAAACTCGAACAAAATCTAACACAACAAACAGAATCACGCTTACTAAAAAAACTTAATCAAACATGCATATCAAAATGGCTCTGAAGAAACTAGAAAACGAAAAGAAATCATGAAGAAGAGAAAGAGGCAGAAGATAGTAAAACGAAAGAAAAAATTATAACGACTCGACCGGTCGTTTTGAACTTTTGCACCTTGATTGCCAGTTCTCGGGCATGACTTGCCCCGTGTTATACATTATGACTAATGTAGATCGTTGGTTTTGGTTTTCAGGAAGAATTGAAATGAATTTGAAAGAACAGTTTCAGTTGAAAGCTTTGAATTGAAAGGTTTGACCGAGAGTTGACTTATCTATATATGAGCTCGGATAGGGGTTTTTACGTTTCGTTTAGATTCTTTAGATGATTTGTGACTTAGGAGTGTGATCGAAAGTGATTTTGGAGGTCCGGTGTAGAATTAGGCTTGAATTGGCAAAGTTAGTATTTTGGCGAATTTCAGTTGGTAGGTGAGATTTTGATCCGAGGGTCAGAATGGAATTCCGAGAGTTTCTGTAGCTTTGTTAAGTTATTTGGGATGTGTGTGTAAAGTTTCAGGTCATTCGAATGTCGTTTGATTGGATTTTTGATCGAATGCGAGTTTCAGCAGTTTTAAAAGAACTTAGGCTCGAATCCGATGTAATTTGATGATTTTGGTATTGGTTGAGGTGTTTTGATGATTTGAGCAAGTTTGAGTAATATTTTAGGAGGGTTGGCACTTTTGTTTGAGGTCCCGGGGGCCTCGGGATGATTTCGGATGGCTATCGGAATAAATTTTGGACTTGTGTTGTTTCAGAGATTTGCTGGTTATGGTATTTTTGCATCTGTGGAAAAGGGACCGCATATGTGAAAATGGGGTCACAGGTGCGAGAGGTGCTAGGGAGGCTGGTTTCTGCAGGAGCGGATAGAGGCCCGCAGAAGCGGATTCCGCAGAAGCGGATTTAGATCGCAGAAGCGGTCCTAGGTAATTAGTGAAGCTCCGTAGAAGCAGAAGATTTCCGCAGAAGCGAAAGATTTCCGCAGAAGCAAAAAGTGGACCGCAGATGCAAAAAATGTCTGGGTAGAAGGGTTTTAAAAGTTCATTTTGTTCCGCGAGCTAAGCTATTTTTCCTCAATTTTTAAACATCCTTGAGAGCTTTTGGACGGGAATTGAAGGGGATTTCGACTGTGATTGATTGGAGGTAAGTTCTACGATCTTAAAACACGATTATTATGTGAGATTAACCTTGAAATTTATGGAAATTAAGCCCAAAATTGAAGAACAAGGGCTTGAGTTTTTGATATGTCAAATTGGGATTTGATGGGTCATTTGAGATCGGATTTGAGATTTCTTGGTATGTATGAACTCGTGAGAAGATAAGGAATCTATTAATGTAAAAATTTCTGAGATTTGAGAAGTGGGCATGGGGCTCGGGTTTTGCTAATTTTGAGATTTTTAATATTTTTCGATTGTTTTTGATTGGGTATTGTTCTATTGGCATATTGTGACGTATTTGCTATGATTTTGGATAGATTCGACGTGCGTGGAGGTCGATTTGCGGGGTAAGGGCATTGCGAGCTAGGGATTTCACCGGTTCGAAGTGAGTAATGATTGTAAATGATATCCTAAGGGTTTGAAACCCTAGATTTGGTAACGTATTGCTATATTGAGGTGAAACACGTGTTTAATGACGAGCACGGGGTTATTTACTATTGGGGATTGTGACTTGGTCCATCCCGATTGATGTTTTTACCGCGTATTTGACTGAGATATGTTTGTTATCAATATGATTTGGGCCTATTGCCATATTTTAGGCTTCATGCCGACTATTTGATCTATCATGGACTTTTATCACTATTTTCTCACTATTTTGATATATTACTTGAACTCAGTCCTATCGTTTATTATTGTTTTACAAACTCAGCCACTTTTAATTGAATTTTGAGACTTAAATGATGTTTCCATTGTTGTTTGGGCTGAGTACTACTATTTCATTGATGCCCGAGGGGCTTATGATGTTTTTCTGGACTGAGCGAGGCCGAGGGCCATATGTTATGATATGCTGAGTGATATGAGGCCGAGGGCCTGAGATACATTTATATGCCACGAGGTGGCTTGAGTGACATGAGGAGGCTTTCAGTCCTTGTGAGTGAAATGAGGAGGCTTTCAGGCCTTGTGAGTGATGTGAGGAGGCTTTCAGGCTTTATGAGTGATGTGAGAAGGCTTTCAGGCCTTATGTTGATATAGCGATTGGGCCGTAAGGGGCCCCTCCGGAGTCTGTACACCCACAGTGAGCACGAGTACCCATATGATCTGAGAGTGAGCTCGAAGGGCTGATGCTACGCTGAGTGACTAGTACTAAACCCGAGGAGCTGATACTGTTCTGAGTGATTGATATTGAGCCGAGGGGCTGGTACTATTTTGAGATATTACCCGAGGGGCGAACTTTTATGTTCCCATCTTGCATATTTACTTGCCTTTTTACCTTTTATACTGTGGTATTTGTACACGAGGGGCAAATTTTCTATGCTTATCAGCACTAACTATTTTGAAATCATTTCGTAACTATTTAAAAGATCATTTTCAAAAGAGATTTAAACTGAGCCAAGATATTTCCAAAGATTTCATAGTTTCACTGTTTTCTCAAAAGATTGTACCCTGCTTCTATATAGCACGATGGTTTGCTTTACATGATTTCTTGATGCTCAGTTGTTATTTACCTTTCTTACTCACTGAGTTGGAGTACTCACTTTACTGCCTGCACCTCATGTGCAGATGCAGGTATTTATTCACCCGAAAGCGGCTTTGGCCGATCAGAGGCAGAGTTATATGAGTTAAGTAGGTGACTGTCAGCGTTCGTAGCACCATGTTTCTCTCTTTTGTTCACTATTCCAATTTTTTTGTTGTATATTTTAGACCTTGTAGTGGATTTACATTCAGATAGATGCTCGTGACTTGTGACACCCTGATTAGGGCTGTGATGGGTTGTATTTTCGCTAATTAATACTATTAAGTCATATTTAAGCTGCTTATTTATGTTTAACTATTTTTGAAAAGACGAGTTGGGTTAGTTGGATGGCCTTGTCTTCACGAGAGGCGCTATCATGACCAGTGTGGGGTTTGGGTCTTGACAAGTTGGTATCAGAGCCTAGGTTATTAGGTCTCACTAGTCATGAGCAGGTTTAGTAGAGTCTCGTGGATCGGTACGGAGATGTCCGTATTTATCCTTGAGAGGCTGCAGAACCTTTAGGAAAACTTCACATTCTTGTAATCTCATCGTGTGTCCTTGATTCAGCTTGAAAAGTAACTCTTGAAATTCCTTCCACGCATTCGTATGTGCGCATGAGCGCTCAGTATCAGAAGTGCCTGGATGGCTTTTGATTCCCCGATCAAGGGGAGAGATATGATCTCTGTGAGTTTGATGTTGGTCCAGTCTGGAGGACTTAAGGCTGGATTTTTGCCTATGGCTTGAGCACTAAGGTGCCGATTGTGTGAGTAAGTGTTTTGAATTTATATATTCGGCGGTGTCCCTATTAGTGGAAGTGACGGGTGAATAGCCACGTGATGAGTATGTTAGTACTGCGGGATGTATCTATGTAACTTGGAAGCGACGAGGAAGACCTGCAGGATGATAGGTGAACTATTAAGTGTATGATTTCCATTGTGATTGGATCTGTAGCTACGAGTTATGGGCGCGTAAAGAATATTTTCGTATCTCCTAGTTGGGGGTGAAGTAAATTCATATTACGGTATGAGTTCAGACTCAGGAAGGCTAAGTGGCTGTGTAATGTGTATGATGGTGGAAGGTATACGAAAATGTTATAGTGAGGCGAAGCAGGTGGGTTATCTCCTGCGGAGTGTTCTGAAGTGGTATGATCCTTATGTGTATGTTAGAATATCTCATGTGTAATTAAAGGGTACGTGTTGAAATTTAAAATTTCGGGCCGCTTAAGAGGGTGGGCTCAGCTGATGCGGGGAAGAATGCGAGACTTGCAGAAGTTTACATCATTGGATGATCCGTGTTTTCACAAACTTATAAATGATTTGAGTTTAATCTCACTATGGTATTGTGACATCGATAGAGTAAAAGTGTTATGATATATTGAGTGTATATTGATCTATGGCTTCGAGCCAAGTGGGGGAGTCTACTGTGAGCAGTTCATTGCACGGTTAGGTGCTATGTTGGTTCCAGTTTGGGGCATGTGAGTGAATTAGCTATGGCTAGAGTAAAGGAAAATTTTGACAAAGGTTACATTATGCTTCATGGGGAGAGAGAATCACATGATGTCTTAAGTTGTTGTTGGTAAAGAATGCTCGGCGCATAGAGCAGGAAGTTGTGTGGTTATATTAGGATGAAGATTTCATTTTGCGGTATCAGAGTGCCAATAAGGCACGGGTGGTTATGTTCGTTATGACATGTAATTTGTAGTTTGAATAAGAGTGAATGACTTTCGAGAATGGTTCTAATGTGTTCAATATTCTACAGGAAACAATCAGGTATTTTAAAGTTGCATGTGTGGCTAGAAATTGTGTTTTCATTGGAAGAGGTTCAGATACGTGGTATTTCTTTGTTAATTATGGGGTTCTATGTATCAGTATCGGGAAAGTAAAGGTAACGGATTCTGATTCGCAGGAAGTTCTTCAGATTAAAGTGTTCGGGAGCATGATGTTTCTGGTAATATTTGAGAGAGTATTCAACGGCTTATGGGTCCTAGACAATGTGGTCTTGTGCTTGGGTCTCGCGTAGTGAGCCTGTGATTGAGAGATTGTAGTACTGCAGCAAAAGGGAGCATCAAGTTAAAAATGAATCAGAAGGAAATTTAGATAGATGGAATAGTTTGATAGTAGACCGAATCAGTATGGTAGGATATGATCAATTCTTTGTATGTGTTCGAGGTAACGGGTTCTTACAGGTATTTTGCAGCAATGCTCATGGGCTTTGATGGCTTGCTTAGCTTGGTTTAGTTAGAAGGGTTCAGTCATGGCAGTTTAATTTGTGCAAACGGAGTTGGGAGAGTTCTTGTTGATTTCTACCGTAGTTGGAGAGGTGCATTTCCTACGAATATGAGGGGCATGGGATGTACAATGATTATTTCTTCTAGATGGAATCAATGGAAGTTCTTGACTAGTTGAGTGTGTAGATGTTTGTGGCTTGGAAGGGAGATAAAAGTTTTCCTGTTATCCTTGGATGGTATGGCATATGTGGTATGTTGTGGAGGATTGAGATTTGTGTGTATGAGGTTTCAGTTCAGTTCTGAAAGGAAGTTCATAAAACTCTTAGGCAACGAGTAGCCTCAAAGGATTAAGGAAATGGTATTGTTATTTGGAAGTGATTTGACGGGAGTATAGGTTTTAGAAAAAAAGGGCAATATGATTAAGTTGATGGCACTTTAATAGTACTACGACACTTTCAGGCTGGATCGACTGCTAATATTCGAGTTGCTTGTATGGCACATGGGAATTTTATAATATCTTTCGTGGAATGAATGGGTACCTGAGGTGTGATATGTATTCGGACGGCAGAATTTGGGATCAGGTATGGTGATTTGTGTGCTACATGGAATTGGAGACCGCAAGTCCTCATATTCAAGCTATGTTATGATTATAGATCATGTGTATCAACACTGTTTAGTGACTACCGGGATTTGGAGGTCCGAGGGGATCTTTCTTTGCTTGGTATGTTAGATTGCAGATATGATATTGGGGTGTAGACTGGTTGTTTTTCGTGTTGTGTTATTCTGGACTATTGCGATAAGATGGCGTTGTTGGCTATGTGGGGAAATACCACAGATTGGGTGGCGATGTTTGACGGATTATGTCCTATTGGGATTTTTATGTTTTGAAGACCCAGCGGGCGGCTGTGAAGGATTTGTCTTCCTTATTTGGGCTCTTATGATGAGTGTTAGTGCTAAGGCTCCTCATATTTATTCAGCTCCGGAGGTGAGGGACTTCTCGGAGGTTTTTCCTATGGCTGGGCATGTCGTCGGGCAAGGTTGTGGATTTTGGTATTGATTTGGTGTCTTGTATCGTATCGTATAACACCGGCAGAATTATAGAGGCAGAAGGAGCAATTTCAGGTTTCCTTGATAAGGAGTTCGTTGGCAGGCCAATGTGGGGGGAGTGTTCTATCTGGAGTCGGCTTGTTTGGCTCTGAATGGCATTGTTGAGGGAGGTATTGATTCGAGCGTTGTTAAGCTTATCCGTGATCGGGGGAGATCTATGAGTTACCCTTCTGTGTTGCGAGATGTTATGATTTGTTGGTTAGGCACATATGGTGCGGTTCAATTGGGGTCTCTTAGTGGAATTCGAGCAGGAAGAGTAATTGAGTGTTGCTCAGTGAACGGCGTATGTTATTTGTTTCAGCGCGGATGTAATGATTTGCTTTGGTTCCAGACATCAAATTGTGCGTGGCTGTCGATTTTGGGCATAGTGACTTGAGGTGTTCCATGTGTAGCAGCGTTTGGATAGGATCACGCATTGTAGCGAGGCTACGTGGAGATATGAACTTTCCGGGTAGATTCATGTGTTCTATTTCTATGATGTGAGACACGGTCTCAGCCTTGTGTTGTGATGGTACTGATGAGCTTGAGGTACAACTCTTTCGTTTGGGGTCATTTTCATGATTTGAGTATATTCAGACCGTTTCTTATTGGTGCGCAAATTATACAAGTTGTGGCTTAGGCCTGTATTGATGTGTCATGTCACCAGAGGGGTGTGGTGGATTCGAGGTGATCGTTTGGGTCCTTAATGCATACGAACGTATTTTATTTCAGCTTGTTGGAAGGATAATGTCGAGGTTCGGCTCGAAAATCTGCTGTGGTATTAGCCAAAAAGGAAATGACTTCATAAATGGTTGACCTGAGAAAATGGTTATGATTTATTGTGTGTTTCCTTTATCATTGGCAGTATGTGAAAGTGTTGGAATGAGACTTTAGTTGATAAGAGGTTTCCTATCGATATTCGGTTGTTATGTGCAGCTACTGTGAATAGAAGTTATCATTTCGAGTGTTTGAGTTATGTAGTATATCATGTAATTGCACTTGAGGTTGCAGGTATAGGTTATTACAGCTGGTTCGGGATTATTCAGAGCATAGATGTGGGGTTCTAACCTTGTGTGTGATTTCGGAAAGTGAAATGTAGTTCTATGACTTATGGGCTACATTGGATTCTGTGATTTTATTTAAAATGTGTTATCAGACCTATATGAGATAGGGTGGCGTAGGATCACCCCCGGGTATATGCATGGTAAGGTTATTCAACGATTGGTTGGCTTTTAGAACAACTTTGGGTACGTTCGAGGACGAATGTGTGTTTAAATGGAGGAGGATGTAATAATCCGACCGGTCGTTTTGAACTTTTGCACCTTGATCGCCGATTCTCGGGCATGACTTTCCCGTGTTATGCATTATGACTAATGTAGATCGTTGGTTTTGGTTTTCAGGAAGAATTGGAATGAATTTGAAAGAACAGTTTCAGTTGAAAGCTTTGAATTGAAAGGTTTGACCGAGAGTTGACTTATCTGTATATGAGCTCGGATAAGAGTTTTTACGATTTGGTTAGCTTCGTTAGATGATTTGTGACTTAGGAGTGTGATCGGAAGTGATTTTGGAGGTCCGGTGTAGAATTGGGCTTGAATTGGCGAAGTTACTATTTTGGCGAATTCCGGTTGGTTGGTGAGATTTTGATCTGAGGGTCGGAATGAAATTATGAGAGTTGCTGTAGCTTCGTTAAGTGATTTGGGATGTGTGTGTAAAGTTTTAGGTCATTCTGACGTCGTTTGGTTGGGTTTTTGATCGAATGCGAGTTTCGGGAGTTTTAAAAGAACTTAGGCTTGAATCTGATGTAATTTCATGATTTTGGTGTTGGTTGAGGTGTTTTGATGATTGGAGCAAGTTTGAGTGATGTTTTAGGATGGGTTGTCACTTTTGGTTGAGGTCCAAGGGGCCTCAGGGTGATTTCGGATGGCTATCAGGATGAATTTTGAACTTGTGTTGTTTCAGAGATTTGCTGGTTCTGGTATTTTCGCACCTGCGGAAAAGGGGCCACAGATGCGGTTCCGCAGATGTGAAAATGGGGTCGCAGGTGCGAGACGTGCTAGGGAGGCTGGTTTCCGCAGGAGCGGATAGAGGCCCGCAGAAGCGGAGTCCACAAAAGCGAACTTAGACCGCATAAGCGGTCCTGGGCAATTAGTGAAGCTCCGCAGAAGCGGAAAATTTCCGCAAAAGTGGAAGTCACAGAAGCGAAAAGCGGACCGCAGATGCGAAAAGTGTCTAGGCAGAAGGGTTTTAAAAGTTCATTTTGTTTCGCGAGCTAAGCTATTTTTCCTCCATTTTTGAACATCCTTGAGAGCTTTTGGACGGGAATTGAAGGGGATTTCGACTGGGATTGATTGGAGGTGAGTTCTATGATCTTAAAATACGATTATTATGGGAGATTAACCTTGAAATTTATGGAAATTAAGCCCAAAATTGAAGATCTAGGGCTTGAGTTTTTGATATGTCAAATTGGGATTTGATGGGTCATTTGAGCTCGAATTTGAGAGTTGTTGGTATGTATGAACTCATGAGAAGATAAGGAATCTATTAATGTGAAATTTTTTGAGATTTGAGAAGTGAGCTCGAGGCTCGAGTTTTGCTAATTTTGAGATTTTTAATATTTTTTGATTGTTTTCGAATGGGTATTATTCCATTGGTATATTGTGACGTATTCGCTCTGATTTTGGATAGATTCGACACGCGTGGAGGCTGATTTGAGGGGTAAGGGCATCGCGAGCTAGAGATTTCACTGGATCGAGGTGAGTAATGATTGTAAATGATATCATGAAGGTTTGAAACCCCGGATTTGCACAACGTAGTGCTATATTGAGGTGAAACACGCGCTTAATGACACGTGCGAGGTTATTTACTATTGGGGATTGTGACTTGGTCCATCACGATTGATGTTTTTACCACGTATTTGACTAAGATATGTTTGTTATCAACATGATTTGGGCTTATTGCGATATTTTAGGCTTCATACCGACTATTTGATCCTTCGTGGACTTTTATCACTATTTCCTCACTATTTTGATATATTACTTGAACTCAGTCCTATCGTTTATTACTTTTTTACAAACTCAGCTACTTTTAATTGAATTTTGAGACTTGAATGATGTTTCCACTGTTGTTTGGGATGAGCACTACTATTTCATTGGTGCCCGAGGGGCTTATGATATTTTTCTAGACTGAGCGAGGCCGAGGGCCATATGTGAGGATATGCTGAGTGATATGAGGCCGAGGGCCTGAGATACATTTATATGCCACGAGGTGGCTTGAGTGACGTGAGGAGGCTTTCAGGTCTTGTGAGTGATGTGAGGAGGCTTTCAGCCCTTGTGAGTGATATGAGGAGCTTTCAGGCCTTGTGAGTGATGTGAGGATGCTTTCAGGCCTTACGAGTGATGTGAGAAGGCTTTCAGGCCTTATGTTGATATAGTTCTTGGGCCGTAAGGGTCCCCTCCGGAGTCTGCACACCCACAGTGAGCGCGGGTACCCATATTATCTGAGAGTGAGCCCGAGGGGGCTGATGCTACGCCGAGTGACTGATACTGAGCCCGAGGGGCTGATATTGTTCTGAGCGATTGATATTGAGCGCGAGGGGCTGGTACTGTTTTGAGCTATTTCCCGAGGGGCGAACTTTTATGTGTTTATCTTGCATATTTACTTGCCTTTTTACCTGTTATACTGTGGTATTTGTGCCCGAGGTGCGGATTTTCTGTGCTTATCGGCACTAACTATTTTGAAATCATTTCATAACTTTTGAAAAGATCATTTTCAAAAGAGATTTAAAGTGAGCCAAGATATTTCCAAAGATTTCACAGTTTCACTATTTTCTCAAAGGATTGCACCCTGCTTCTATAAAGTATGATGGTTTGCTTTACACGATTTCTTACTGCTCAGTTATTATTTAGCTTTATTACTCACTGAGTTGGAGTACTCACTTTACTCTATGCACCTCGTGTGCAGATGCATGTATCTATTCACCCGGAATCGGGTTTGGCCGATTAGAGGCAGAGTTATATGAGTTAAGGAGGTGACTGTCAGTGTTCGCAGCACCATGTTTCTCTCTTTTATTCACTATTCTTTTTTTTTATTGTATATTTTAGACCTTGTAGTGGATTTACATTCAGATAGATGCTGGTGACTTGTGACACCCACATTAGGAATGTGATGGGTTGTATTTCCTCTAATTAATACTATTAAGTCATATTTAAGCTGCTTATTTATGTTTAACTATTTTTAAAAAGACGAGCTGGGTTAGTTGGCTGGCCTCGTCTTCACGAGAGGCGTCAACACCAGTGCGGGGTTTGGGTCGTGACAAAAATGAAGAAAAGATAACAAAAAGAAAAGAAAAAGTACCAAAACAAAGGCTCGAACAGCAAAGAAACTGAAACGTCTTCATGTTTTCAAATTTAGGCCGAGTTTGACCTTAATCATTTGTTCTTATCAAGAACACACGAATAAAGCCAAACTAGACCTTAATCATCATTGAAATCTTGATTTGGTGTTTTTTTGGGATTTTTAGGGTTCAATCTTCGATTCAAGATTCGAGACGATTGAGAGAGATTTGAGGGGAACTATGTTGATGTTTGGAAAGAGGAGGATGAGAGGGTTATTTAGTATAAATTTTGAGATGATTAGGCCACCGGAACCGACGCAAGGCGATTTTCGGTAGGCAGAGTGAGGCGGAGGCGGCAGGGATTTGAGGGCGACGTCTCTAGGGTTTGAGAGAGATTGAAATGAGGGGGATTGAAAATGGGGGTGGGGTCGTTCAGGTATTTTTATTAAAAGTGGGGGAGGTAATCTTGACCGTTAGATCGGAAGAGCTTAACGGCTCAGATCTCTCACTTCATGAAACGACGCCGTTTAGATTAGGGGAAATCGAAACGGGGTCGTTTGGTAGTTTGAAGAGACGGACCAGGTAAGGGAACGAGTTTGGGCTGGTTTGATCGGGTACTTGAGACAATTCGTTTGGGCCTGAGGGATTTTAAATATATTTGGCCCTAAAATCAGAATCTTTTCAATTCTTTTCCGTTTTCTTTTATTTTTTTCTTTTCAAAAATTGAAAAAAAAAACTAAATTAATCCCTAAACCAAATTATCCTACCAAATTAAATAATTATCTCTAAATAATAATTACCACAACTAATTAAATACTAAATTAAAAGAAAACTACCAAAATTTGAAATTAAAGAGTAAAAATGCAACATGACTATTTTTATGATTTTGTTTTCCTCTTTTTGACAAACAAATTAATGTACTAATTAATCTAAAAATATAAAATGAAATCCTAAATGCAGATGCAATGTATTTTTGTATTTTTAATGCATTAAATAAAATTAAACATGCACACAAAAATACAAACAATCAAAAAAATTCTACAATAATTTTGGAATAACAAAAAATTAAAGGGAAGATCTAATTTTGGGAATTTTGTAGGAGTAATTCATATGAGGCAAAAATCACGTGCTTACAGCTGCCCCTCTTTGTCCGAAAACGTGAAGAATTTTCGTGCAAAGATAAAGTGAGCGGATACGAGTGATTTTTTGCCCGTTTGAATACTCCATGAGATGCATTTTTGAAAAGAATCTGACTAAACCTTTGCTTCAAAGGTTGCCTACATATCCTTGGCTATAAAGGAGTCAAGTCAGTGTATTTCTGGAAGTTTTGGTAGCTGGGACTACCGGAAAGCTATGATTTTACTGTTGTTGCTGCTGCTACTGCTTGCTAAACTCCTTATTACACCAGGACAAAATAAAAGAAGCTAGTCAAAACTATGATTCATGAATTACAGGAATCATATCTATACTTCTTCAAGCTTGATCTTGCAGTTTCTGCTGCTTGGTTGACTTGCATTTTCCAAGGGTGATTCCTTTATTCCATGTCGTGAATGGTATTTGAGGTGCTTCCCTTTGTTTTGCAGGTGGGTACCTGATTACTGAACTTTTAGCCATCTTCCTTTGAACACTATTGCCTTTCTTTTGTTCTCCAGGCGGGCTCATGATTTCCAACACTTGAAGTGCTTCTCCCCTTCATTCTTCAAGTGGGTTCCTAATTGTCAACACTTATACTGCTTCTTCCCTTCATTCTCCAGGTGGCGCCTGATTGCTGAAGCTTGAACTGTATTCCCTTGCTCTCCAGGTGGGCGCCTGATTGCTGAAACTTGAACTATATTCCCTTTGCTCTCCAGGTGGGCGCCTGATTGGTAAAAGTTGAATTGTATTCCCTTTCTTTCCAGGTGGGCGCCTGATTGATGAAACTTGAACTGTATTCCCTTGCTCTCCAGGTGGGCGCCTGATTGCTGAAACTTGAACTGTATTCCCTTGCTTTTCAGGTGGGCGCCTGATTGCTGAAACTTGAATGGTATTCCCTTGCTCCCCAGGTGGGCGCCAGATTGATGAAGCTTGAACTGTATTCCCTTGCTCTCCAGGTGGGTGCCTGATTACTGAAACTTGAACTGTATTCCCTTGCTCTCCAGGTGGGTGCCTAATTACTGAAACTTGAACTGTATTCCTTGCTCTCCAGGTGGGCGCATGATTGCTTAAACTTGAACTGTTGCTGCTTTACCTTTGTTCTTTAGGTGGGCTCCTGATTGCTGAACACTTGCACTGCCTTTCCTTGAAATTTGAACCGCTTCCCTTTGTTCTCCAGGTGAGCTCTTGACTTCAACAAAAGAAATTTTGCTACCCCAGTTTGGTAGCTGGTACATCTGTGAGTGTTAATTGAATCATGATACCAAATATCTATAAGAATTTGAAAGCTATATCCCATTATTCAGGAGGGTCCTGAAAACTTCTAGTAAAAATGCCAGTTTCAAAGCTACGTTATATTTTCTAAAAGTATGATTTTCGCTGAATCTTGTTATCTAAAAAAAATGTTAGAACTACATCCCATTTTTCAGGAGGGTCCTGAAAATCAAAATCAAGTCTTATATTAAGAGTGATAATTTTAAGGCTAAATTATACTTCCTTACAACAGAACTTACGCTAAATCTTGTTATCTAATGGAATTCTTAAAGCCAGGTCCCATTATTCAGGATGGTCCTAAAAATTTCAAATTGAATCATATCCTAAGAATGAAAACTTCAAACCAACTTATATTTAGTTGGGGTAAGACTTATGCTAGATCTTGTTATTCATGAATGTATTGAATTATTAACTAAGTCCCATTATCCAGGAGGGTCCTGAAAATTTTACGGTCAAACCTGTTTGGTACTTGCTTTTTCCTTACGGAGGGCTTCTTTGAAACAAACAAAATTTTTTTCCCCTGTTTAAAATCAAAGAAAAATCTTGTCAGTTTTAAAACGTGGTGGTTAGTTTATGGTATTCTTGCTGAAGGTGGTTCTTCCTTTGCCATGCTCTACTTTGACTGACTACCTTGAACTGGCCAAGAATTGTTTGACCTTCTCACTGATCCTCAATTGCAGGACCCTGGATGACCCGAGTGCTCTATACCCAAACTGTTGTTTTACGTTTCTGACCTTTCTATCTGAACCATTGCATTTCTCACGAAATTGCTAAATCATTCCACCAATTGAACTTTCACTGACACTTTACGTCCCGCTTTACATCATACTATCCCTGACATATTCTAGCCATGTTTTGCCTTGCACAATTTGGAAGTTGGTAGTAGTCTTTGAAATTCCTTCTCACTTTCTAAAACAAGGCTAACATTGGAAAAGCCTTGGAGAAATAAAACCAAAAGAAATGAAATTCAACGATTTTGAGAGTTAGGAATAAAGAAGAAAATCTAAATCTGGATGACTGTTTGAGGGAGGAAAAAGAAACTCATTTGAGTGGATTAACTGGCACCAATGATCACGGTATGCATTTCGGATTAATCAGCCCAGTCTATTCAACCAATCGATTTTCAGTTGTCATACTTTGTGCCCCAGGATATCTATAACCCAATTTTTATTTTCCACCAACTTACAGACCTTGTTCGGCTTGCAGTGCCCTAAAGGTTTTTCACCAATAAGCCTCTCTCATTTGTTCATCTCTCAACTCACTGTTACCTTACGGTGCCCGTGAGGGTTTTCACTAATAAGACTCTCTCATCATTTTTTTCTTAGCTTTTTTTGCCTTATGGTGCCTGTGAGGGTTTTCACCAATAAGACTCTCTCATTTTTTTTTTCATTTTTCTTACTTAAACTGGAATGTTGCCCCTGATATGAATCATCTTTACTTCCTTGATTTGGCATCTCTCGAAGACTGATCAGAAGGTCTTTCTTTGGACCGTAATGTGGGCTCCTTGATATGGTTAGAAAGAAAAGATGTCAAAAGGCTCAAAACAACTCAGATGGGTTCAAAATTACAACTTTTGGAATCATATTTCTTACAACATTCACAACTTCTGCTCTAGTTTCTTTGCTTGGGGATTTTTGGATTTTTATTTTGATGGGACCGAACCATGAGGCTGCCTATGTATCCTTAAAATGAATCAGGTCAAACGTAGTTCACACCATAGGAATTGCTTTGTTTTTGTATTATTTTTTTTCTTCTTTTTCTCTTTCTATCTTTTTCTCTTTTCTTCTTTACTTCTTTTCCTGAATTTCGTTATTGATTCCAAAAGAGGGGTATGAAAGAAAATAAATAAGGCTCAAAGGGGTAACAAAGGGTAAAGTGTTTAGATAACAGAACCAATTGCCTTCGTTATTCCAATCTTCAAAACATGCCAAGTACAAACAAAGACAATTTAAACCAAAGAAATCATAATATCTCTTGACTGCATCAGAATTGATAGCCATGTATACACATTTTCCTTCGATATCTGTCAAATACAAAGCATCATTGGACCACACTCTTATTATAACGAACGACCCCTGCCAATTTAGGGCAAACTTGCCTTTTGCTTCGACCTGATGTGGAATGATGCGCTTTAATACTTGCCGACCCACTTCAAACTTCCGTGGATACACTTTTTGTTGTACGCTCTTGCCATTCTCTTTTGATACAACTGACCATGACACACTGCTACCAATCTTTTCTCCGCAATCAAACTCAACTGCCTAAACGGGTTTTGACCCATTCATCATTATCAATTTCGACCTCAGCAACAATCCGAAGGGATGGGATTTCAACTTCCGCAGGTATCACTACTTCAGTGCCATATACCAACAAATAAGGAGTTGCACCTACTGAAGTGCGAACACTAGTGCGATAACCCAACAACACAAAGGGAAACTTTTCATTCCATTGCCTGGAACCTTCCACCATTTTTTGAAGTATCTTCTTTATGTTCTTGTTGGCTGCCTCGACTGATCCATTCGCCTTGGGGAGATATGGGGTGGAATTGCGATGTGTAATCTTAAACTGTTGACATACCTCTTTCATCAAATGACTATTGAGGTTAGCACCATTATCTGTGATGATCACCTTTGGGATCCCGAATCGACAAATGATATTTGAGCGAACAAAATCAACCACAGCTTTCTTGGTCACAGACTTGAAAGTTTTAGCTTCAACCCACTTGGTGAAATAATCAATGGCCACCAGAATGAACGTATGCCCATTGGATGCTGCTGGCTCAATTGGTCCAATGACATCCATGCCCCAAGCAACGAAAGGCCATGGTGCGGTCATTGTGTGCAATTCAGATGGCGGAGAATGAATTATATCTCCGTGCACTTGGCATTGATGACACTTTCACACAAAACTAATACAATCTCGCTCCATGGTGAGCCAATAATAACCTGCTCGAAGGATTTTCTTCGCCAGAACATACCCACTCATATGCGGTCTGCAGACTTCGAAATATACTTCGGTCATGATAGCCGTGGCCTGTCTAGCATCTATGCATCTTAATAATCCAAGATCTGGAGTTCTTTTATATAAAACCCCTCCATCGAAGAAAAATCCACTTGCCAAACGTCAAATTGTTCTCTTTTGATGCCCCGTGGCTTGCACCGGATATAAACCCATTCTGATGTACTCCCTAATGTCGTGGAACCACGGTTCACCATCAAGTTCTTCTTCCACCATGTTACAGTAAGCATGCTGATCGGGGACTTGAATATGCAGAGGATCGACATAGGCTTTGTCCGGATGGTGTAACATTGACGCCAAGGTAGCCAAAGCATCGACAACCTCGTTATGGATCCTTGGAATATGCCTAAACTCTACTGATTGAAATCGTTGACACATATCATGCAAACATTGTCGGTACGGTATGAGCTTTAAATCCCGTGTTTCCCATTCTTCTTAAATCTGGTGCACTAGAAGGTCCGAGTATCCCAAGACCAAGACTTCCTGGACACAGCTAGCCTCAAACCCAAAATGCATGCCTCGTACTCAACCATATTGTTGGTACACTAGAAACGAAGCTGAGCCGTAACATGGTAGTGATGCCCTATTTCAGAAATAAGCACAGCTCCTATTCCGACTCCTTTCATGTTAGCAGCTCCATCAAATAAACGTTTCCAACTTGGTTTTTCAGTCTGCTCTAACTCATCGATATGCATCACCTCTTCATCGAAAAATAAGTTCTCTATGGCTCGTATTCTTTATCGATCGGGTTCTCTGCCAAATGATCGGTCAATGCTTGGGCTTTCATTGCGGTCCGAGTCACATAGATAATGTCGAACTCCGTGAGCAAAATCTGCCACTTCGCAAGTCTCCCTGTGGGCATAGGCTTTTGAAAGATATACTTTAACGAATCCAAGCGAGAAATGAGGTAAGTAGTGTAGGATGACAAATAATGTTTCAACTTCTGTGCTACCCAAGTTAGGGCGTAACATGTCCTTTCAAGGTGAGTGTACTTAACCTCATAAGATGTGAACTTCTTGCTGAGATATTAGATGGCTTGCTCCTTCCTGCCAGTGATGTCATGCTGACCCAATACACAACCAAATGAATTTTCTAGGACTGTTAAGTAAAAAATCAAAGGTCTTCCTGGTTCTGGTGGAACCAACACAGGTGAGTTTGACAAGTATTCCTTTATCTTATCAAATGCCTCTTGACACTCATCAGTCCACTTGATCGGTCAACATGCGAAACCAAGCAAATAAATGCAAGTAGCACGTAATATGCATCAGGATGGTCATTTCAATTTGGGTCACCTGTCCTAGACGGACCCAACCTCTGTGTTGAGTCCCCTAAGTCAAAATGCACATGATGCAAATAAGCGTCCTACTAGGGATCCGGCATGAGTTTATTGTTCTTCTAGGTTTAAACCCTAGGTTTATTGATCTAGACCTGGATTACTCGAGCGGACAACTCGGGCCGAGGGGGAGGCAGCGTACCGGGGATACAGAAGCTCGCCCGGCTTTGCAACTTATCCAAACCTCGTTCTAAATTGGGAAAAAGACTCTAACATAAGAGAAGCTACACGAAGTGCACCCTTCTCCATGATGTAGAAGACTCAGAAAGAGAGAGGAATTCACGACAATTTATATACATTTCAACAAATATTAAAGCGGTAAAAACATTTAACACGTAAGACATGAAACATGTATCAAAATCAAATAAAGCCAAATACAACAATTTAACTGAGCTCGAATTCTTGAACCCTGAACCAAAGTTCTGGGTTCTTTCTTCCCCAGCGGAGTTGCCAGAGCTGTCACACCTCCTTTTTTCGAAAGCTTTATCGGCCGTTACTACACTCCGGGAAGAGATATAGTAATAAAGGAGTTTTCCAATTTAAGGACAATCGAAACGGGATTCATTTTTATTTAAAAATCAGAGTCGCCACTTGGGAGATTTATGGTGTCCCAAGTCACCGTTTTGAATCCCGAATCGAGGAAGGGTTTGACTCTGTTTAACAGTTGTGAACCAGAAATATGGGTAAGGAATTCTGTTAACCCGGGAGAAGGTGTTAGGCACTCCCGAGTTTCGTGGTTCTAGCACGGTCGCTCAACTGTCATATTTGGCTAAAAT
>MU781443.1:67149-85254 GCA_026770625.1 Nicotiana glauca
TTCATTTCTGCTATTTTGGTTTGTCGGGATGTTCGGTATTAGGATTCGGAGTGTTTTGGGACACTAAGTCCCTAAATGAGAGCTTAAGAGTTGAAAAATGGTCTGTATTCGGAACAGTGTGAAGACGACCTTGGAATGGGAATTCGATGGTTCCGTTAGCTCCGTTAGGTGATTTTGGGGTTGGGAGCGTGTTCAGAATGTTATTTGGAGGTCCGTAGCTCATTTAGGCTTGAAATGCCGAAATTTGAATTTTTGAAGTTTCCGGCCCGATAGTGAGTTTTTTATCCGAGGGTTGGATTTGAATTCCAGAAGTTGTTGTAGCTCCGTCATGTCAATTGGGACATGCTTGCAAAATTTCAGGTCAATCGGACGTGTTTTGGTTAGGTTTTTGATCGAAAGCGAGTTTGGTTGGAATTTGAAGTTCTTAGGTTCAAATATTGACTAATTCGAGTTTCCGGTATTGTTTTAGGTGGTTTAAGGATTGGTACAAGTTTGAATGATGTTATGGGATATGTCCGTAGGGTTGATTGAGGTCCCGGGGCCCTCGGGTGTATTTCGGATGCTCAACGGAGCAATTTCGGAACTTAGAGAATTGCAGATTTTCTGCTGTGTGTTGCAGACCCTTTCCTTCTCTATGATCGCATAAGCTTTCATGCGATCGCATAGAGCCTTTTGTGCTGGGCCTCATTTTTCTTCAATGCGATCGCACTACCCCTTCTGCGATCGCATAGCTCTGCCTCCCCATTCTCTGCGTTCGCAACCCCCTCCCTGCGTTCGCACTGAGTAACCTGGGCTAGTGTCTCAGGGCCCAATCCCTTATACGCGATCACAGAGCCTCTATTACGATCGCATAGGTCCAGTCCCTTCTCTTCCGCGATCGCAGTCCCATCCTTGCGTTCGCATAGGCCATTTTCTGGGCCTTCACGTTTTGTTCTACGCGATCGCATCCCTTTTCATGCGATTGCAATGAAGAAATGCCTGGGCAGTATTAAACATTTCAAAACGAGGGTTCCTCCCTTTTTAACAAAAACAAAATCTAGAGAGCTCGGTTTTGGGAGATTTTTCGAGGGCTTTTCAGAGGCAACGATTGGGTAACGATTCCTTACTCCCTTATGATTAATACCCACTAATCTAACCTCAAATTCAACTTTAATTTCGGATTTTTGAATGAAAATTGGGGTAAAGTTCTTAGGCCTAATTGTGAGGATTTGAGGGGGCATTTGACCTCCGATTTGGGAGATTTTTATATGGTTAGACTCGTGAGAGTACGAGGGTTCTGAAAATGTAAAAATTATTCAATTCTGAGACGTTGGCTGGAGGGGAATTTTGGTCATTTTACCTATTTTTGCGCCCTAGTTTTGATTTTATTAGTGGAATCAGTTAATTGCAATATTATTTACATTATGAAATTGGTTTGAATAGATTTGGGCCACTCGGAGTCGGATACTCGTGGCAAGGGTATCGCTCCCTAGATTTTGCACCGGTTCGAGGTCCGCAAAGTCTCCTTCTCATTTTTCTCCTAGTTATTAGATGTTATTTCGATCCTTCTTTGTATTAGACTATTTTGGTGATTAGAGCAGTGTTAGATTTCTCATAGCCTGTGTTGCCCATGGGTTTCCGGGTCTTGGAGGTTACTTCAGTAATTTGGTATTAAAGTGTATGTTCACGGCAACTGTATACATTACTCATGTTATTTAGTTTTGATTATAAAATTTCGCAATTGATATTAATTCCGCAAAGTGTTAGGCTTACCTGGTCGCGAAGACTAGGTGCCGTCATGACGTGTTCACAATTGGTGAACTAGGGTCGTGACAAGGGGTTGCTACAACCACCATACAGAAGATTGTTGGACCCTCAAAAGGGCGGTTGAAAGCTTGATAGAACAAAAAAGAGTTGTGTTGAGGGACGATGAAGTCCCTAATGTGACCAACAATCCATTATCGGCTCACAACCATGGGTCGGTCGTTGGAATGAATTGTGATGACAAGGAATTTAATCTAGCATTGAAATCCATCATTGACATCACCGATTCAGAGGCAAGACCCAAAGTGGTGGTGAAACAAGCCAAAACTGAGAAGAAAATCACTCCGTTTCCCAAGCTCTAGAAACAAAGATTGGGGAAACACCTGCTAAGAATGCGATTCTCTAAGTTCCTAAGGACCCAAGAAAAGAACATCTCATATTGAACACTCCCAAGAAATTCGAGCAAAGGGACGCTACGCTGATTGTGCCAAGATTGTATGTGCCGAAAGGGACGTATGTGGCGTCGGGGATGGTGATTCCACCAAGGCTGACTGAGCCCGTGGTTGTCAACCATGGACCATAGAGCCCTATGAAAGATCCCCCCTATGAAAGATCCCACCGCAGTCCCCTGGAATTATAATAGAACAGTAGTTACATACAAAGGGAAAGAGGTCATGGGAGAAGTGAATGAAATGAATCAGTCTGGGAAGTACCACAACCTAGAAGAGTTAAGGAAATACAAACTGAATATGGATAATCGGTTTCCATCCAAGAAGTCTTTGAGTAGCGAGGAAGCAGAAGAGTTCTTCAGAAAGATGAAAACTTCATAATATGCAATAGTTGACTATCTCTGCTACTGAGTTCGAATGAACACCAGAAAGTGCTCCTTAAAACACTAAATGAGGCATATGTCCTAGTTGAATGATTTTTTGAGGTTAATAGGATTTATTTCAGCCGCAATGCTTTGACCCCAGAGGGAGCCGCCCACAATAAAGACCTTTACCTGAATGTCAAATATGAGGGCTATTATGTGAAGAGAGTGATGCTAGATAGCGGTTCGGGGGTCGATATTTTCCCTCTCTCAACACTCCAGAGAATGGAGATTGGAACGGAAAGAATCTGAGCTAACAACATCTGTGTGCGGGATTTTGATGGGGTTGAGAAAGTCACAATAGGAGAAATTAATCTGATTTTGACTATTGGCCCCGTGGACTTCGAGGCGACTTTCCAGGTTTTGGACATGGACACCTCATACAATGTCCTCTTGGGAAACCATGGATTCATGCTGCCGGAGATATTTTTTTCCTGCACTCTTCACCAAATGTTCAAATTTGAATATGATAATTAAGAAATTGTTGTCCATGTAAAGGAAGAGCAGTCTACATACCGTAACCCTTCAGTCCCGTGCCTTGAATCTAGGGAAGGCAGTGAACATATTGTATACCAGGCCTTCGAGATTGTGGTCATCGACCCATGTAAAGAAGGGGACTCATCACCTCAACCTTGCTTGTCTAATGCCTCGTTCATGGTCGCCATTCAAATGATTAGACATGGGTACAAGCCTGGAAAGGGGCTCGGGGTGCCTCTACAAGGCATCACAGAGCCTATTACTTCAATCGCTAGTGAGATGTTCTTCGGTGTGGGTTTCTGAGATCCAGAGGCCGACAAAAAATGGGCTAACGAGCGTAAAAAAAAGGGTGGGTCCTACCCCAGCCCATTCTACATCTTGCCCGATCATTTGTCAAACCCAAATATGTGGAAGAAGAAAAGGCCTTCAAGACCGAAGAAATCAATGATATCTGTGAAGCCTTAAAACAAATGGTATATGAGTCTCACATGGTCCAGTTAGGGGAAGGCATGAGAAATGCCGAGGTGTAGTATATGGGACCGGATGACAAGCTTCAAAATTGGAAAGCTACCCCATTCCTTGTCAGACGGGAGTCCCGGTAGTCCAGTCTTGCCATCTCTTCTATGTTACGAGTTATTTCAGGGTGTAACTAGAATGTTTTTACTTTATTATCTTTCGATTTTGATGTAAACCCTCATATATTCAATTAAATAAAATGGAATCAATATTTCATCGTCTATAGATGTCTCTTTTCATCTATTCTGATTTTGCCATTTTTCTTATTTTTTTTCTTTTCAGTTCTAACAATGCGTACTTAAATAATATGACATGCTTGCAGACTTCATGTCCGGATCCTAAAATGTTGTCTAACTGTGAAATAATGAATCAAGAACCAAAATATGTTGAATATGAGGCTTTTAAGGAAATAATTGAGAATTGGAATAATTTGAGAATAAGCCCAAGCCAAACTTAAATGAAACCAAGATAGTTAATCTGGGCAGTTCAGAAAAGATTCGAGAAACCATGATAAGCATTCACGCTGATGAAAGAACTAGAGATGCCATGATCCAACTCTTGTTTGATATGCCAGGCTGAGCGTTGATTTGGTGGTACATAAATTGCCTACCTATCCTGGTTATCCACCTGTCCAACAAAAGCAGAGAAAGTTCAAAATGGACATCAGTGATAACATCAAGGAAGAAGTCACCAAACAACTGTAAGTTGGTATGATTAGAGTGGTCCGATACACCATGTGGTTGGCTAATGTGGCTCCAGTGCCGAAGAAAGATGGAAAAACCCGAGTGTGTGTTGATTTTTGTGATTTGAACAAAGCAATCCCCAAGGACAACTTTCCATTGCATAACCACATTCTTGTCGATAATTATACAAAACATGAAATACAGTCTTTCATGGATTGTTATGATGGGTATCACTAGGTTCTGATGGATGACGAATACGTAGAAAAGACGGTTTTCACCACCCCTTGGGGCGCTTACTGTTAAAGGGTCATGCTATTTGGTCTGAAAAATGCCGGGCAAACTACATGAGAGCTATGACTGCCATCTTCTGACATGATCACCAGGAAATTGAGGTATATGTGGATGATGTGATCATTAAATCCAGAACACAAGAAGGCCATATGTGAGATCTTAGGAAATTCTTTGAGTATCTGTGCATGTATGACTTGAAGTTAAACACAACTAAATGTGCATTTGGAGTTCCATCTGGAAAACTTCTAGAGTTTATAGTCATTTGGAGCGGTATTGAGCTTGATCCAACAAAAATAAAGTCTATTTGGTATTTTCCACCTCCGAAGAGCAAGAAATAGGTCATGAGTCTACTAGGAGATTGAATTACATCAGTAGATTCATTACTCAACTTACTATCGATTGTGAACCCATATTCAAACTGTTAAATAAAGATGGGGAAATCAAATGGATAGATGAGTGTCAAGAAGTTTTTGATAAGATCAAAGAATATCTATCAAATCTACTAGTTTTGGTTCCACCCAGCCGGGAAGACCTTTGTTCTTGTACTTGACAGTCCTGGAAATTCTTTTAGCTGCATCCTGAGGCAACACAAGTGACCGGAAAGATAGAACAAGCCATATATTATCTTAGGAAGAAGTTCACCAGTTATGAGGCCAAGTACACATTGTTGGAAAGAACTTGTTTCGTCCTAACTTGGGTCGCCCAGAAGCTCAGATATTATCCATCAGCTTACACAATATATCTCATAAATAGGATGGATCCTTTGAAGTAAATATTCTAGAAGCCAATGCCCACTGGAAGGTTAGAAAAATGGCAAATCCTACTCACCGAGTTTGACATTGTTTATTTCACTCGCACAATGATGAAAGCCCAAGCCTTGGCGGATCATCTAGCCGAGAATCTAGTCGATGATGAATATCAACCACTAAGCAATTACTTTACGGACGAGGAAGTCAATTAAGTTGAAGTAGTTCCAGAGGACGCCAATGTCTAGAAAATGTTCTTTGACGGGGCTGTAAATGCAAAAGGTGTCCGGATCAGGGCAATCTGATTTCTCCTACAGGTCAGCAGTATCCGGCCATAGTTCGAATATGGTTCTTCTGTACAAACAATACCGTCGAGTATGAAATCTGAATTGTGGGCATGAATATGGCAGTTGAGAGATATGGAGGAACTGTTAATCATGGGGGATTCTGATTTGATTATTCAGCAAGCCCAAGGTGAATGGGAAACTCGATGTAACGATCCGACTGGTTGTTTTGCTTTCTAGAACCCCATTCCCCTAAATAAAACTTCCCTTACTTTATTTTATTGATTTATGACTTGCGAGTATGGTTGGTACGGGATTTGGGAGAGTTCGGGTTGAAATCGGAACACTTGGTTCCTTAAGGTTGGCTTAAAAGGCCAAGTTTGACTTCGGTCAATATTTTTGATAAACGGACCCAGACTCGCGTTTTGACAGTCCCGGAGGGTTCGTAGTAAAATATGGAACTTGGGCATATGCCCGAAATCGAATTTAGAGGTCTGTAGCCCGAGTAATGAATTTTTTGTTAAAAATTGGAAAACTGAAAATCTAAGGATTTAAAGAAATTGGATAATGTTTGATCATGTTGGTATCGGGACCGTATGTTGGTTCTGGAGCCCGGTATAGGTCCAATATAATATTTAATTTATTTCTATGAAATTTTCTGAGAAATGAGACTAATTTGACATGATTCGGACGTCCGGTTGTAAAAAATAGGTATTTCAAATGTTCTTAAGAATTTCATGCGTTTTGGTGTTAAATCCGTAGTTTTAGATGTTATTTCGGCAATTTGATCGCACGAGCAAGTTTGTATGATGTTGTTAGACTTGTGTGAGTAATCGGAGTGGAGCCCCGAGGGCTCGGATGAGTTTCGGACGTAGGTTGGGAGTGAAAACACCCCAGTTTTTTTTGGTGTTTTTGGGCAGTGTTGCAGGTCTCTCAAATGCAAGGAATTGTTCGCATTTGCGAAAGAGGATTCGCAATTGCGATGAAGCCTGCCTGGGCAATGGTCGCATTTGCGATATTTTTGTTCGCATTTGCGAACCTAGTAGGGTCCGTATTTGCGACCCTTCTGTCGCATTTGCGATCAATGCGGAGGGATGAACAGGTTCGCATTTGCGATAGTTTTGTCGCAAATTCGACCTTAACATTTGTGAACCTGATGTCGCAAATGCGACATTAGAGACCTGGACACAGCTTTTAAAAATGGGACTTAGGCTATTTATTTCATTTCACTTCTACACTTGGGCGATTTGGGAGCTTTCAAAGAGGGTATTCCAACCTAGCATTGTGAGGTAAGTTATTTCTACTTAATGTGAGTTTATTACTTGGGTTTTGGGTATTAACACATATAAATTAGAGGAAATTATGGGATTAGAGTAAAACCTAGGGTTTTGATAAAAACAAGATCTAACCTAGAAATTTGTTATGGAATGGAGTAAAAATCATATATTCTTGCTCCTTAGGTTATGGGTAACAACTTTCTTCAAAAAAATTCTGGAATCCGGGCACGTGAGCCCGGGGACGGATTTTAGGAAACTTGTGTTTAGGGTTGGGATATTGCTTTAATAGTTAGAATATAAACTCCTGAGCTTGTATTGACTAGTTCTTACCCCGTTTGATTAGTTTTGGATTGTTCGGCTCCGAATTGAGGGTTTGAGCATGTTCTTGGTATTGGGAGAAAGCTTTGGAGCAAGGTGAGTCTCCTTTATAACCTCGTAAGAGGGAAATAAGCCCCTAGGTGAATTAAACAAATGTATGTGATTGTCTGTGGGGGCTACGTACGCACGAGGTGACAAGAGTACGTGTAAGTCCGGGTAGTTTAGGACCCAAAAGCATGCTTTACTTGCTGTTTTTGTAATTCTATTGTGAATTCGAAATTCGTAAATCATATTGAACTTGGCAAATGGATTTCTAGGAAGTCAAACATCGTTTTCTTGACCGCTAAAGATAAACTTACATTATTTGGATAATTGCCTTCTGATAAAATTATTGATTTATTGTTTGATGTGTTTAACTGTGATTTACCGCGTTGCATGAACGATTTTGCGAGCGGAGTAATAGATGCATCTATGGTTCGCGTCGTTCGATCCTCTGTCAGTGCACATTTTATTTTATGTTGGATCGGGCCGTATGACCTCGGCATTATTTGCGCATGATACTTGCCTGGTACTTTATGTGATTTGAATTGTCTAAAATCCCTTGGAATATGGATTGTTAACTGAAATGTTATTTATGAAAAAAGCTTGTCACTTCATGTTATCAACTGTTATTTATTTATGACATTCATGCTTAGCGTAACACTTAAATTATATTATTATTGATCCTAGTACGTGTCAAGTCAACCCCTCGTCACTACTTCTTCGAGGTTAGACTGGATACTTACTGGGTATACATGTTGTTTAAGTACTCATTCTATGCTTCTGTACTTAAATGTACAGGATCTGAGGCAGGTGCATCTAGCTACCAGTCCGGCGCGCGTTTCTGATACTTGACCAAGATCTCACGGTGAGCTGGCCCATTCTGAGTCGTTCACAAAAACTAGATACCATGTAAACATTTCGAGCTTCTTGATCTGAAAGCTAAGTGGTAAGGAATTAAACTACTTTCTAATCCCTTCTTTTCATCTGTCTAACACTTCAGATTAATTTGGCAATCATTTGATGAGATGTATCAATTGAAACTTGCGGAAAATAGGAGTTACAAATACATCTCTCGTAAGCCTGAAACAGTAGGAGAAGTAACATATTTCCAATATAGAAGTTCATGAATTATGATGAGCGTGAGGGACATTTAAACAGAAAAATTCAGTTAATATATGAATTAAGATACATAAGTCTATCTCAAATTTTTCTGTTCTTGATTATGCACAAACAGCAAAGAAAGAATTTTTTTGCCAAGACTAAGTATTGATGACATGGACATGGGAAAAAGCATTGGAGTTGCTGGCCAGACATCAGCATACTTTGAGAATGAAGAAATGCATACAGCTGCCTGTGCCAATCTTCACCAACAATGATGAGAAATGATCCTGTTGAAAGTAATAAATTTAGCATTTGCGATAAAAATGATAATGATTTATATAGCAGGGAATCAACTCACAATTACATGAAGCATTGATCAGATATTTCAGTGGAAAATTCTACTATAGCAGCAGCGTTGTAAGGGACTAAAGCTTCAGTTGGAGTTCGGAGAATGAAACCATAAGAAGAAGAACGTCAAGACTTTGTTCAACAGTGATATATAAGACATCACGTCTAAGCCAACAACATATAGTTGTAAAAACGCACGTATTTCACCTGCATTGTTGTTGGCGATTGGTGAAATCCAAACTTGGAGTATAATGTCATGTACAACTAGGGGGGTTTAAGCATTTATAAACTTTTGATGCAGGTTGCTTATACGTAGGTATGCTGCTAGCATCAACATATCTAACTTCACCTGGCCCAAAATACAGATCCCTGTGCCTGCAAATATGATCAGAGGAAAAGCCATTTAAATATCAAAGTGACCTAAACTGCAAGCAACAGTGTAGCGCTATCAAAAGCCACTTGCCTTCGAAGATCAAGCCCTGTTAAACCAGCTTGAAGAATTGTCAAGTTGTCAGAATCTGGTGAGACTATAATGACTGCGTCCTCAGAGTATTGTGTTTCAAGAATTGACATAACTTGTGTTACACGAACGAAGACATCCGAAACGCTCTCATTAGGTGTTCCATCGTCAGTTGGGGGTGGCTTTATATTCGGAGAAAGGCTATCTGATTCATACACCTGCAACATTATATCTGGAACTTATTTTAACAGGTCATATTTTTAGGACAATTTGGTTCTTCAGTGCTGGTTCTCTCCCCTTTTACTTTTTTGTTCAAATTTAGTTCATATAGGGTATGGGGAAATCGAAGTGGAGAGTGTTGAAATGATTCTTGAATCATTTAGCATACAAGAGTACATAGTTTAGAGGCAAAATTGAGTAGATAAATTTGAATTCAAGTTCTCTGAGGCCAGAGAACTAAATCATAGTCGATCCCTTGGAATGAAATACTAGAGCATAGATCACCAAATATCTGAAAAAATTCCACTTGCCAGCCTCGTGATTATTAGTAGGACAAATAATTTACTTCCGCTGCAGATAACTAATCCCTTCTCACCAACGGTGGGACTCATAACTATATACATTTCATGCACATATGTTTTTATCATGGTCGATTTAACTCAAAAATGAGAGACGATACTACTTATGCGATTGAGTAGAAGGCATCATCTTACTTCAGATAATGTATCCAAACTTTTCCCTTCATATGCCCCCAATCCACGAGCATCCAAAAAGCTATATTCAGGGACTATACGGCTGCAACAACACCAAATCAAGTATTAACCAACGAGGTAGATACATCAGCTCAATTATTATGTCTGGTGAACACGTGAAGAAAAAAGAAGTAAACTATCACAAACAGTGTATTGCATTGCTATGTAATATTATCAAATTACTGTTATTTCAGGAGATATTTCTGTTATTTTGAATCAATTATTACTACGACTGTGAATACCTTCGGTTGACACCATTAACAGCAGCAATAATCTCAGCAGCCTGATATGCTCTCTGAGTAATGGAAGGCCAAATCCAACAACTTCCTTCACATGCTCTCATTTCCTTCAAATCAAACGCCGCTCTCACTGTCTGTTTCTTCCCTTTCTCAGACAGCCCATTATCCACAGATGTTTTCGCAACTGGGTTTGTGTTAATTATCCCCAAACTCTCATATTCCGACTCCCCTGCTCTCACCAAAAAATACCTGCAAAATCACCTCAACAAATTACGCAGTGCTCATCACAAAATTCAAAAAAAAATTCGAGCATATTAAAAAAAACGAATGAAAAAAATTCAAGAATTACCGGTTGGTGAGGCGAACAGGTGGCATTTGAAAAAGCCCACGAGCATTTGACACTGGTAAAGAAAATGGGATAAGTGGGTCATAATTAAGCTTTGGAAAAGCGAAAAATGGAGTTATTAGAATGGAAAGTGAGGTGATAAGGTGACGGCGGGTGCTGGGTTTCAGGTGGAATTGAGGATGACATGGAATTGGAGGTGGTTCAGAGGAATTACATGGCGGAAGACTAGTATTGGAGGTAAAAGCTTTTACCATTGTTGTTGTTTGTTGAGATTTAAACTGATTTCTGATTTCATAACAGAAGTAGGGAAAGAAAGAGCACAACAACAAATGTGTAGTTCAGATTATGAGAGTGACGGGAAGGATCAAGATTTTCATGATGCTTAATCAACACCCACACAACAAAAATATCTTTACTATAGTATTAAAATTCCTCCATCTGTTTCTCTGTTTTTTTTTTCTTTCTTTTGGCCCCATTTATCCATAAAATCTTTTAATAGTTTCAAATATTGAAGCTTGCAAGTACTAATTGTTAGAACATGCCTGGCGGAAGCAAGCATACAAATCAGACATTAAATATATGTAAATTAGACAACGTAATAATCACGATATTAGAAACACTAACCTCTTGAAGTAGTTGCACAAATTCTTCAAACAACAAGAATTCAGGATTGCAGTCTTCTGTTATTTGCCTAGCAAAACATTGGAACAATACAACTAAAAGATAAGTTATTAGGTGAAACTGGTCTTCCTTTAATAGACCTGAAATTAAGCCACAATAGGGGCTAAAAAACGTGTAGGCAAGTGGATAATTTTTCTCTCAAATTACTTTTTACCCAAGTCTAACAAGATTTTTATTAGGTATAGCAGAGACCACAGAAATAATGAGAGGCTACTAATTATAGTATTAATTCGAAATTAGCATGAATTAATTCTTACTATAATTAATTGCAATTTATTCCACTAAAAAACTGTAATTGAACTCCTCAATATGAATTTCAAAAATTCATTAACACTTATTTTAACTTCCCATGTTAAGATTTCAAATACTAGTTAATTAAATTAAATCACTGAAAATTTAATTCAATTAACTAATTAAATCTTTTATAATTCCGCTTAAACTATTTTATGTGACGGATATAAAATCCACCAGACGAATTTTCACATGAAAACTTATAAGCTTATATAAAGGAGTATCATCAAACCCAAAACCGAGTCATGAATTCTATAAACTAATTATTATTCACAAATGTTATTCGTTATTGTCCAATCTATTAGCCATACACTAACCCTAATAGAATTGTACCTTTTGATAAATCAAAACAATAAACAAATTACATTGATCATAATAATTATATCAAGGTTAGGAGTATAAGCTCATTTAATAATTAGAGAAAATATTTTATATATTCGGTACAAAAATATTTTTTCTCTACTTGGTCCGTTCAATATACACTAAGTATATTAGCACAAGAAGTTGGAGTAAAACTAATCCCATGATCAAGACAAAGTATACGATAATCTTGTGCTACAATCATCAAGATATTTTGTCCAACAATATCTTTGATTGTGAACATAGTTTATTAATTATGAGAACCAACAATTTTATCTTTTGTGCATGTGCTAAGACTCCATACACTAAATTGTCTACTACATAACTAAAATGACACACATGTAACAAATGATCTATTTAAAATATTACTTTATTGAATTGAATAAATTAAATAAATTATTATTTCATAAATAATAAAATATAATATTATATTTAAACCGAATGGTTAATAGTATATCCCAATACTAATATGCTCATAAATATTTGCTATGTTTAAAGAGACTAAAAATGTGATTGGTTGGTAAAAATTAATAAATTCTTGCAGTTTCTGTGGATATTTTGCTAAGGTTATGATGTGATGGGTAGGTAACTCTCCATCAACTATTTTACTTTACACGTTTGATATGTACAAAAAGTCTTTAACCACTTTCGTCATTGTCTTGGACATCGGAAGCTCACGAACAGTCCATAATCATTTCAAGCACAAATTTACAATTTGAGCCCAAATTCATCTAACTCGTTCAATTAGTCCAGAGATTAATGGGTCGTGCTATAAACATTTTAATTCATGGGTTAATTTGGGTTGAGCCCAAGTTAACCAATTATTTTTTATAGCTCATCCTGAACCATTTAACTGATGATGTCCATCTCATTGAAGAAGTATTAGGCATGTGCCTAATAAAAGTTTCTTTGGTTTGGTAGCCAACCTTGTTGACTTGGTTTGGTTAGGTAGCCAACCTTGTTGAATTAGTTTGGTTCGGTAGCCAACTTTGTTGAATTGTGAAAAGTGTGTGTAAATTGTCAAATATTGTAGGCTTTAGAGAGTGAAACTTTGGCTATAAAAGGAGAGCTTCAACTCTCATTTCTTTACACCAACAAAGAGAGAAAGAAAGAGTGAGGTTTCACAGACAGTGTATAAGAAAATAGTCTGTGAGAAAAATAGAGAGAGCGATATTGTAGTGAAGTGGGAATATCAAAAGAGGGTTATTTCTTTTGAGTATTGTAGTGGTCTTTGGAGGATTTTACTCGGACCTACAAAGTGTAAAATTTCTTACTATAGTGATATCAGTTTCTCCTCTCGGGGCCGTAGTTTTTCTCCTTATTCAAAAGGGTTTTCCACATAAAAATTTTGGTGTCATTGTTACTTTTTTATTCTTGTTTATTACCGTATCTCGGTGCTACGTTATTATTCCACTGTTATTACCGTAAATATTATTTCTATGAGGTTTATTCCCAACAACTGGTATCAGAAAACATGTTCTGCTCGTTCACTGAAATACTATTCACTGTCGGTAGTACTATACTCGGTGAAAAATAAAAATGTCCGAAGTAAAGTACGAGGTAGCAAAATGATTACACAAGATACTAGATGCTGATGCCAAAAAACCTGATACCATGAAAGCAGAAGATTGGGCTGACTTGGATGAAAGAGCTGCTAGTGTAATCAGGTTGCACTTATCAGATGATGTGATAAATAACATCATTAATGAAGACACTGCACGTGGAATTTGGACAAGGTTGGAAAACCTATACATGTCCAAAACGCTGACAAATAAATTGTACTTGAAGAAGCAGTTATACGCACAACACATGGGTGAAGGTATGAATTTTTTATCACATTTAAATGTGTTTAACGGACTAATCACACAGCTTGCCAACCTCGGAGTGAAAATCGAGGAAGAAGATAAAGCCATCTTGCTATTGAACTCGTTGCCATCTTCGTACGATAATTTGGTAACAACCATCCTGCACGGTAAGACTACTGTTGAGTTGAAAGATGTCACATCGGCTCTTTTACTCAATGAGAAGATGAGAAAAAGCCTGAAAAGCAAGGACAAACTCTCATCACAGAAGGTAGAGGCAGGAGTTATCAAAGGAGTTCGAGCAACTATGGTAGATCCGGAGCTCGTGGGAAGTCAAAGAACCGATCCAAATCAAGAGCCAGAAATTGCTACAACTGTGATCAACCGGGTCACTTCAAAAGAGATTGCCCAAATCCAAGGAAGGACAAAGGTGAAACCAGTGGCCAGAAGAATAACGACAACACAGCCGCCATGGTGCAAAACAATGATAATGTTGTCCTCTTTATAAATGAGAAAGAGGAATGCATGCACCTGTCAGGTCCAGAGTCGGAATGAGTGGTTGATACAGCTGCATCTTACCATGCCACACCGGTAAGAGATCTTTTTTGCAGATATGTAGCATGTGATTTCGGCAAAGTGAGAACGGGTAATACAAGTTACTCAAAGATTGCGGGGATTGGTGACATTTGTATCAAGACAAATGTCGAATGCACATTAGTTCTAAATGATGTACGGCATGTACCTGATATGCGGATGAACTTAATCTCAGGAATTGCTTTAGACCGAGATGGATACGAGAGATATTTTGCAAATCAAAAGTGGAGACTCACTAAGGGATCATTAGTGATTGCAAAGGGAGTTGCTCGTGGCATGTTGTACAGGATAAATGCACAAATATGCCAAGGTGAATTAAATGCGGTACAAGATGAGATTTCTGCAGATTTGTGGCACAAAAGAATAGGTCATATGAGCTAGAAGGGATTGTAGATTCTTGCCAAGAAATCACTTATTTCTTATTCCAAAGGTACATCGATAAAACCTTGTGACTACTGTTTATTTGGTAAGCAGCATAGAGTCTCATTTCAGACATCGTCTGAAAGAAAATTAAATATACTTGATTTAGTATATTCTGTTGTTTGTGGCCCAATAGAAATTGAATCAATAGGCGGTAACACATATTTTGTTACTTTTATTGATGATGCTTCACGAAAATTATGGGTTTATATTTTGAAAACCAAAGATCAGGTGTTTCAAGTTTTCCAGAAGTTTCATGCTCTAGTAGAAAGGGAGACAGGTCAAAAGCTAAAGCATCTTTGAAGTGACAATGGAGGTGAGTACACTTCAAGGGAATTTGAAGAGTATTGTTCAAGTCATGGGATAAGACATGAAAAGACAGTTCCTGGAACCTCACAGCACAATGGCGTAGCCGAGAGGATGAACCGTACCATTGTGGAGAAGGTGAGAAGCATGCTCAAAATGTCTAAACTGCCTAAGTCATTATGGGGTGAAGCAGTTCAGACAGCCTGTTACCTGATCAATAGGAGTCCATCAGTTCCATTGGAGTTTGACATCCCAGAGAGAGTGGACCAACAAGGAGGTGTCCTACTCGCATCTGAAGGTGTTCGGTTGTAGAGATTTTGCACATGTACCAAAAGAGCAGAGAACAAAGCTGGATGAAAAATCTGTTCCCTGCATATTTATCGGATATGGATATGAAGAGTTCGGGTACAGATTGTGGGATCCTATAAAGAAGAAGGTCATCAGAAGAAGAGATGTAGTCTTCCGAGAAAGTGAAGTTGGAACTGTTCCTGATATGTCAGAAAAGGCGAAGAATGGTATAATTCCTAATCTTGTTACTATTTCTTCTACTTCTAACAATCCCACAAGTGCAGAAAGTATGACCGACGAGGTTGTCGAGCAGAGGGAGCAACCTGGTAAGGTTATTGAGCAGGGGGAGAAACTTGATGAAGGTATCAAGGAAGTGGAGCACCCAACTCAGGAAGAAAAACAACCTCAACCTCTGAGGAGATCAGAGAGGCCAAGGGTAGAGTCATACAGGTACCCTTACACGGAGTATGTCCTCATCAGTGATGAGGGGGAGCCAGAAAGTCTTAAGGAGGTGTTGTCCCATCAAGAGAAGAATCAGTGGATGAAAGCTATGCAAGAACAGATGGAATCTCTACAGAAAAATGGCACGTACAAGCTGGTTGAACTTCCAAAGGGTAAAAGACCACTCAAATGCAAATGAGTCTTTAAACTCAAGAAAGATGGAAATGACAAGCTGCTCAGATACAAAGCTCGATTGGTGCTTAAAGGCTTCGAACAGAAGAAAGGTATTGATTTTGACAAAATTTTCTCACCTGTTGTCAAAATGACTTCTATTCGAACAATTTTGAGCTTAGCAGCTAGCCTAGATCTTAAAGTAGAGCAGTTGGATGTGAAAACTGCATTTCTTCATGGAGATTTGGAAGAGAGGATTTATATGGAGCAGCCAGAAGTATTTGAAGTAGCTGGAAAGAAACATATGGTGTGCAAATTGAATAAGAGTCTTTATGGATTGAAGTAGGCATTAAGGTAGTGGTACATGAAGTTGACTTATTCATGAAAAGTCAAACATACCTAAAGACCTATTCTGATCCATGTGTATACTTCAAAAGATTTTCTGAGAATAACTTTATTATATTGTTGTTGTATGTGGATGACATGTTAAATGTAGGAAAAGACAAGGGGCTAATAGCAAAGTTGAAGGGAGATCTGTCCAAGTCATTTGATATGAAGGATTTGGGCCCAGCACAACAAATTTTAGGAATGAAGATAGTTCGAGAGAGAACAAGTAGAAAGTTGTGGCTATCTAAGGAAAAATACATTGAACGTGTACTCGAACGCTTCAACATGAAGAATGCTAAGCCAGTTAGCACACCTCTTGCTAGTCATCTAAAGTTGAGCAAAAAGATGTGTCCTACAATAGTGAAAGAGAAAGGGAACATGGCTAGAGTTCCTTGTTCTTCAGCAGTCGGAAGCTTGATGTATGCAATGGTATGTACTAGACCTGATATTGCTCACGCAGTTGGTGTTGTCAACAGGTTTCTTGAAAATCCTGGAAAAGAACAATGGGAAGCTGTCAAATGGATACTCAGGTACCTGAGAGGTACCACAGGAGATTGTTTGTGCTTTAGAGGATCTGATCCAATCTTGAAGGGCTATACAGATGCTGCTATGGCAGGTGACATTGACAATAGAAAATCCACTACTGGTTATTTGTTTATATTTTCAGGGGGAGCTATATCATGGCAGTCTAAGTTGCAGAAGTGTGTTGCACTTTCAACAATTGAAGCAGAGTATATTGCCGCTACAGAAACTAGCAAGGAGATGATATGGCTCAAACGGTTCCTTCAAGAGCTTGGATTGCATCAGAAGGAGTATGTCGTCCATTGTGACAGTCAAAGTGCAATAGACCTTAACAAGAACTCGATGTACCATGCAAGGACCAAACACATTGATGTGAGATATCATTGGATTCGAGAAATGGTATATGATGAATATCTAAAAGTCTTGAATATTTCTACAAGTGAGAATCTCGCAGATATGCTGACCAAGGTGGTACCAAGGAACAAGTTCGAGTTATGCAAAGAACTTGTCGGCATGCACTCAAACTAGAAGACAGTGCTACCTCCTCTAGATGAATAAGACTGGAGGGGGAGATTGATGATATCCATCTTATTGAAGAAGTATTAGGCATGTGCCTAATAAAAGTTTCTTTGGTTTGGTAGCCAACCTTGTTGACTTGGTTTGGTTAGCTAGCCAACCTTATTGAATTAGTTTGGTTTGGTAGCCAACTTTGTTGAATTGTGAAAAGTGTGTGTAAATTATCAAATATTGTAGGCTTTAGAGAGTGAAGCTTTGGCTATAAAAGGAGAGCTTCAGCTCTCATTTCTTTACACCAACAAAGAGAGAAAGAAAGAGGGAGGTTTCGTAAACAGGGTATAAGAAAATAGTCTGTGAGAAAAATAGAGAGTGAGCGATATTGTAGTGAGGTGAGAATATCAAAAGAGAGTTATTTCTTTTGATTGTTATAGTGGTCTTTGGAGGATTTTACTCGGACCTACAAAGTGTAAAATTCCTTACTATAGTGATATCAGTTTCTCCTCCGTGGTTTTTTCCCTTATTCAAAAGGGTTTTCCACGTAAAAATCTTGATGTCATTGTTACTCTTTTATTCTTGTTAATTACCGTATCTCGGTGCTACGTTATTATTTCGCTTTTATTACCGTGAATATTATTTCTGTGGGGTTTATTCCCAACATTAACAGCCCAAATACAACCCATGAAACTCACCCAAAATAAATGATCTCAACCTAACTTATTTAGAAATTTACTTAGTTGCCTTAATTTTTTTTAATTTTTTGTATTTTTAATTTTCTGTTCTTTTATTTTTCTACACCACCCACTCATCCCACCCACCCACCCACCCCACCCCT
>MU781443.1:90596-115280 GCA_026770625.1 Nicotiana glauca
GGGGGGGGGGGGGGGGGGGGGTTGATTTTGAGAATTAAAAATGAAAAATAAAAAAAAGCAAAAAGTGTGGGAGTGAAAATAGAGGGACAAACGTGGAAAGGAAGAATTATTGATAAAATGTAAGAGTATTTTATTTGTGTGGGGTGGTATAATGTCATCATTGTGTCCAAACCATATGCCCCATTAATCATATCAAAATTTTGAATTATGGTATATATTTAGTAATTAAGTTTATAAATTATAATTAAATCAAAAGTTAAACAACAACAACAACAACCACCCAGTATATTCCCACAAGAAGGTCTGGGGAGTGTAATATGTAGCCAGGCCTTACCCCTACCCGAAAGGGCAGAAAGGCTGTTTCCAATCGACCCTCGGCGCAGGGAAGAGAAGGAAAATTTAGTGTAACAATGAAAGTAATAATTTAGTGTAAGTGGTATATACATGTAAAAATCCCTTTCTTAAACCTACATTATCTTGGCCCAAAAACAATCTTCATTATTTTTCTCATTTCATACGTCGTCAAACATGTTACGAGTCTAAACCTTGTTAAAAGAAAAAAAAACTACAGAAGAAAATACTTCAAAAGAACAACAAAACAATTCCAGTTATGAAGAAATTTTCTTGGTGATAGTGCCGTAGTGTGTGCGTTATATGTATATATAAACTTTGTGATCGTATATTTGTGTAATGTAAATGAAAAGAGCAAGTGGGCATTAACTGACAATCTTTGCAGATTAAAGTACACACTATAATCAAGACAATGGGCATTAACGATTATAAAATTAGTGAAGTAATTAGACGTCATCGTGGATCCATGATTTAAAAACCACCATTCGGCCAACTAAAAATTCAAAGTAATTTATCAGAGAGAGCATACTTTTTCATTTAACTCTATATTTGACACAAACTTGCTGGAGTAGAATATTTAAGAATAATAATTTTTTCTTTTACTTTTGACTTAAACGACATAATTTGGCGATGATTGCTCTTAACCAATGTTCCCTGATTAAAAAAAAATCCGATTTACTGCCGCGCCCACAGGTCTATTAGGAAAAAACAAATGCTCCACCATAGTGGATATGGCATCTGGTTAGATGCAATAGGTACTAGTAGCACAAAAATAGCTGCATCAAACGACGAAACCACAAAGATTCGATAACAATGTGGTGTCACTGACACCATTAAAAAAAGGATTTCACAATTAGTCAAAAACGAAGCATGTCTGAGATTTTTCCTTGTACTCTAGCTTATTAAAATTACTGCTAGATCTTTTATGCACTTTGCGGAAAATTTCACAATATTTTATTTTAACTTTGTTATATCAGGTAATATATTTTAATTTTAATTACTAATTTCACTTTTATACTAAGTTGAATTACAGTACAGCATCTCTTTGTTTAAAGCTTAGATGTTCGTGTCCTATCGGAATCTTACTCAGTAGTCAGTAGTAGTGCACTGTTATATGCCTGCTCTTAGTCTTGTTTTCTGCGCATGACACTAATGCTTTGATAACGTGGTCCAGCAATCCTCCAACTTGCCTAGTTGCTCCTAATATTAGTTATCCTTAGATAAATGTTGAATGCAAATATCGAAAGCATGCTGTGAGCAACCCTTCAATTAACCTCTCTCAGGTTCACACTTGTCAGTTCTGAATAGTATTGGGTAGAGCAGATGTTGGAGTACAATACTTGAGTATCAAAGAGTCCCATTTCTTCTTCCCAAGATATTAGTTTTTGTATTTGGGTACTATGATTATCATGGAAGAGGAGAAGCCTTAGAGCAACGATAAAATTATTTCCGCATGACCTATAATTGGAGGTTCGAGCCGTGGAATCAGTTATTGATGCTTGTATTAGAATAGACTGCTTACATTACACTGCATTAAAGTGCAATCCTGAATTCTACGTAAATACGGGATGGTTCATGCACTCGACTCTGCTATTTTCTTTCCTGCATGGGGGAGAGTAATGGTGGATTTAGGATGACCTCTCCAGTTCAAATAGACTTAATTCTCGTGGTTTAAATTATGTGCATAAACACAAAAAGTATTTAGAATATAAACACATAATAATATAGTAATACTTGTTCTACACTCATTGATTCTAGATCGTGAGTTGGTCATTACCTACTCATGAATGGTCATATTTTTTTTTACCAAAAAATAAAAAACAAAATTTGAAAGGGTATCTTTTCAATCCCGTCTAAATTCACATATCTAGGTTATCTTACGAAGTAGACCACCAATAATAGTCTTTCGCTTGAAATTGAATAGTCAAAAAGATAAATAGTTCGCAGTAAAATAAAACAGAAGAAAAAAGAGATGAAAATAATGCATAACTTACATGACGCATGAGGAGAGGCGAGGCCGATATCTCTTTGGCTAAAATTATATCTGAACAAAAAGGGAGCTGCTTTTTTTGTTAAAAAAGAAAAAGAAAAAGAAAAAGAAAAAAAAGTTGCTCATTTAGTTAATCTCATTTTGGTTTAGTTTACTGACTTCCTCTATTTAGATCTGAGTCAGAACTGCTTTCTTTTCTTTCGTTAAAAGAATATATGAATTGGACAATGAGAATCTTTGTCTCTTTGCTAAATAAGTTACGCGAATTAATATTCTACACCGAAAGTAAAAGAATTAAATTATAAATCAACAGCGGTAAAAAAAAACCTCAGTAAAATAGTAAAGTACGGGAAATTGTCCATTGGATCTTCTATTTATGTCGTTATCTCCACAGCCTTACGATTCAAAACATAGAAGAGGCCAAAGGTGAAATGGACAGAAGTGTCAAGCTCAAGATTTCTTTTCTCTTCTTCTTCTTCTTCTTCTTCTTGTCTTCTTCTTCCTCCACTGTAAGTGTAACTAACTAGCTTTGTACATACATTTGTTTTTTATATTCTCATTTGAAATTTATGTAGCATATAGATCTTCTATACATACCTTCTAATTTGTCCCTAAATCTTGTACATTTAACCTTCTCATTTGTCTCTTACAGTCCTTATTCATTTTTGCTTGTAGGCTTCATTGGCTCAAACAAATGAACAAAGAAAAGATTCATTATTACCCAAAGAAAATCCATTTACAGTAAAAGCTTCACTTGTTCGATATTGGAACAAACAAATCTCCAACAAACTCCCTATACCCTCTTTTCTTTTCTCAAAAGCGTCACCGCTCTCCGCCGTGGACGCTGTATTTTTCACCAGTCTCGCCACCCAAAAATCTCTCTCCAGTCATCTTCCCTCCTTCTGCTCCTCCGCCAAGTTATTCTGTTTTTTTGACTCAAACGCATATCTTGCCCCAAGCCCTAGTAAAGATGCCAATTTTGCTGTCTACAACAACAAAAAATTCGCCAACTATGGATCCTCTAGGCTAGGTGGAGGGGATAATTTCAAGAACTATTCAGATGGCGTCAACTTCGCCAGCGGCGATTTCACTAAATACAGCCGGAGCTCCACCGGCCATCATGAGGACTTCAATAGTTACGCGGCGGACGGCAATGTAGCATCCGGCAATTTCACCTCCTACGCCGCCGGAGCTACTGGCGGAGGAGGAACATTCCAGAACTACATGCCACGTGTCAATGTCCCGGATCTCCGCTTCGCTTCTTATGATTCAGACGGCAATAATCATAAACTTTCATTTACGAGCTATGTTGGTGATACTAATTCAGGAAAGGAAGCATTTATTAGCTACGCCAAAAATGGAAATGGTGTGCCTGCTGAGTTTACTACATATGGTGACACGTCCAATGTTATTGGATCATCGTTCAATGGATATGGGGAATCGGGCAATGCCGCAAATGATTCGTTCAAGGCTTACTCTACAAATTCCAACAACCCTAACAATAATTTCAAGAATTATGGGGCTGCTGGAAACAGTGGAGTAGACACTTTCACAAGTTATAGGGATTCGGCCAATGCAGGCACTGACACGTTTACGTCTTACGCAAAAGGTTCCAGTTCTGGTAAGGCAAATTTCGTAAATTATGGAAAATCATTTAATGAAGGAAAAGACACTTTCAAAGAATATGGTAAAGGAGCTAAAGATCCTTCTGTTGGGTTCAAAATTTATGGTTTCAACAACTCATTCAAAGAGTACTCTCCAAAGGGTGTCAATTTTGCGGGATACACCAAAAAAACCGCTCCCACGGTTGGTTCTTTGAAGACCAGTGGCAAATCGGTAAATAAATGGGTAGAAGAGGGCAAATTCTTTCGAGAATCCATGTTGAAAGAAGGGACAGTTATGAAAATGCCCGACATTCGTGACAAAATGCCCGGAAGGTCATTTTTGCCCCGAACAATTTCATCTAAATTACCGTTTTCTACCAAGGAATTATCCTACCTCAAGACCATTTTCCACGCGCAAGAGAACTCTACCATGGAGCGCGTGATTCTGAACGTGCTCGCAGAGTGCGAGCGTGCTCCAAGCCAAGGCGAAACCAAGCGATGCGTTGGCTCCGTGGAGGACATGATCGACTTTGCCGTATCAGTTTTAGGCCACAATGTGGTGGTACGGACTACCAATAATGTCGTCGGGTCAAAAGAGAAAGTCATGATCGGAAAAGTCAAGGGAATCAACGGTGGAAGAGTGACACAATCAGTGTCATGCCATCAGAGCCTGTACCCTTACCTACTGTATTACTGCCACTCTGTTCCAAAAGTTAGGGTCTACGAAGCAGACATTCTTAACGTAGAGACAAAGGCTAAGATAAATCATGGTGTTGCCATTTGTCATATAGACACGTCAGCATGGAGTCCAGGTCACGGTGCTTTCGTGGCATTAGGGTCAGGGCCTGGTCGTATTGAAGTCTGCCATTGGATTTTTGAGAATGATATGACTTGGGCCACGGCGGATTAGTTAGCTAATTGATTGCATAGTGGCTCTTTACTACTCCAGTATTTATTTTAATTTTCGCTTGTATGTCCACAGCCATAAAGCATATTCTGTTGTCCCACTATTTATGACGAGGTTTCGTATTGAAGGCATTTAATGATAGTGTTTTCTCCTAAATGTGCGTTTCTTTACCTTATAAAAAGTGATGTTGATTTTTTTTACAAGTACTATCTTCGATCTCAAATATTAGTCATTTTGATAATCGAATGTACTTATATATAACGTTTTAGAAAATAAGAAGTTCATCTATTGTATTACCTTCTTCTTTTTTGGCATTTATCCTTCCTGTTTCGGTTAGTGAAATACTCCCTCCGTCTCATAATAAGTGTCGTGGTTACTAAAAATATTATCTCAAATTATTTGTCATTTTAGAAGTTCAAAACAAAATTGATTATATTTTTTCTTTTTTATCCTTAATAATTAGAGATCTTAGAAGACTACAAACACATTACTTATGGATAATTTTATACAAATAGCAACATCGAAGTCTACCTTGTAATCTTAAACACTTTAATCATGTTTACACTATTGTTGGAAAATTATCAAAACACGTTTGAAATTTTGTTTGAAGGAAAGATGAATGCCATTCATCTGTTGGAAGAGTTTGTATTACTGATTTGTTAATTATCCTAGGTGTCTCTTCATATATTTTATAAAGCAAATCAATTGCATTCATATTATTACAAAAATTCTGAAATTTATCAGGATCCTTTATCTCTTGTTGACATAACCTTGCGTAATCAGCTGCCAAAATTCTCGGTATCTTTCTATAAAACCCTCTTATTACTAGCTGAATCATCAGTCACGTTCACACGACCGATCTCTTTGCTGTATAGCCAATAGAACCCTTTACAGGAGCTTCGCCAACAATGCGACCACCATCCTGCTCACTGGAGATATCCTGCCTGTGGAATCTACGTGGTGACATCTTCCAACACTGCTACACGGGGTGCAATCACCATGACATTAATGGCCCCTCCTGATTCCTAGATCACTCTCTAGCTGCACGAGCCCATTCACCCCTCATGGACATCAACTAAATGCAGGGAAACATCATTCCAATTCAAAGTTAGGTTGTATCCTTCTACATTTCTAGCAGCCCCTTTCCGTTATATTAAAATCTCCTGCTGCCTAATAGCCCATACTTGAAATTAATCCATAGGCCCAAATCACCAATCACTAAAATTCCTAAATCACTCCAAATTCTCCCACTTTGGCGAAACTCACCCCTTTAATCGACTACTCGACCATTGCTTCTTATACCTAGCCTTCTAGAAATTTTAACTGCCGCCTGACACTCCCCGCATGCCCTTTCTCGTCCGTTGCTGCTCAGTTGTTGCCTTAAATAAAATTGATCTTTGGGCATTTAAACCCACAATTGTTGCTAACCCCAAACCCTTCCGAAGGTCATCTTTCTCGAATCGTCAAAATTAGAAATACAGATTCAATCCTAAACTACCGCACCCTGCAATATTTGACAGCCGCATCTCCAATACTCTTTCATGATATCTTGCCCCAAAGGCGAATTGTAGAAGATCATAACACTGGCGAACTTAGTACGTTCAATTAGGACAATGACACCTCATCGTAGAAGAAACTCCACCACACTTGCTAATACTAAGCCTCGTTACTCCACCAGCCCACATCTGAGCATTCTTAGTCTGATTGCCTTTCCCTTGTCGGGGATAAAATACTGAATTTTCTTGGTTATGTACTGAGTAAACCTCCCTTCAAGTCATTCACTGCCCTGACACGTAGGCAAATGTCCTACCACCATATCAATACTGCATAACGATACGCAGGCAAATGTCCTACCACCATATCAATATTTCATAACAATAGTTTATCGCATCATGGCAACTAATGCCTAGCCTCAGAGCTCTCAGAAGTACCGCTACTGAGCTGAAACGATAGAATATCCTTCTACAAGGCGACGATAATAGCTTAGACAACTATACAGGGAGTAACACCCCACACTGCATCGGTAGTACCATAACAATTCTTCAATTCTCGATTTATAAGAAGAGGTTCGCGTCGCTCATGATTGAATAGAAGGAATTAAAGGCATAAGCCTCTATGGATCAAATCGCACGATGAGGAATCAAGAAGGGAAGTACTCCTAACAATCCAACAACCTCCCGAGGATAAGTACAGACGTCTCCGTACTGATCCGCGAGACTCTACTTGACTTGCTCATGACTCATGAGACCCTAGGAACCTAGTGCTCTGATACCATGTTGTCACAACCCAAAATCCACTAAGGTTCATGATGGCGCGGGACACCACTATCAGGCAAGACAACCGAAATACCTAATTAAATTCTTGTTTAAATATTTCCGAAACCACTTCTTTTATACGTTTAAACAATACAAAATAAATTCCACTAAATAAATAATGAAATATTTAACAACTTTTTAAAGTTTCTGAATAAAACCATAGACATCCCCAGAACCCGGTGTCACAAGTGCATGAGCTATTTCTAAGAAAGATCGAATAAAGTACAACAACTGTCCAGAATACGATTAGACAGAATATAAATAAAATCCTGAGAGAGACTATTCTAGTTGCGGGGGAATATCCGAGGACACTGCTGCTTGAAAAATGTTCTTTGATGGAGCAGTAAATGCAAAAGGTATAGGAATTGGGGCAATTTTGATCTCATCCACTGGTCAGCATTACCCAGCCACAACCCGGTTCAGTTTTTTTGCACAAACAAAACAGCCAAGTATGAAGCCTACATTATGGGTATAAATATGGCAATCGACCAGGACGTTGAAGAGTTGTTGATCATAGGGGACTTGGATCTGATTATCCGGCAAGCTCAGGGATAATAAGAAACCCTAAATGTCAAGCTCATCCCTTACCGGCAATATGTGGAAGATCTCAGCAAGCGTTTCAAGTCAATAAAGTTCAGGTACATCCCTCGTTGTCACAATGAACTAGCTGATGCACTCGCCACTTTAGCCTCGATATTGCCCTACCCAAGCAATGCCTACATTGGTCCCTTGGAAATCTAAATCGGAGAAAGGCACGGTTATTGTAATACAATTAAGGCAGAACCAAATATTCACCCATGATATCATGACATCAAAAGGTTTCTGAAAATGCAAGAACACCCCGAGCAAGCCAGTAGGTACCAAAAGAGAACCATTAGACGGCACACGAGTGGTTTCTTTTTGAGTGGTGATATCTTGTACAAAAGAACTCCGAACCTCAACTTGTTAAGATGTGTTGACGTAGAAGAGGCTTGAAGAATCATGCATGAAGTGCACACAAGAGTATGCGGAACCCACATGAACGGGTATGTTTTAGCAAAGAAAATCCTTCGCACAGGCTATTACTGGATAACCATGGAAAAGGACTGTTTCAACTTTGTCCGAAAGTGCCATCAGTGTCAGGTACACTGTGATTTGATTCATGCACTGCCTATAGATCTACATCCCATATCAGCATCGTGGCTATTTGTTACTTGGGGCATGGACGTCATTGGGACAATCAAGCCGAAAGCCTCAAATGGGCACATATTCATACTAGTTGCTATTTACTACTTCACAAAATGGGTTGAAGCCATCACTCTCAAATCTATCACCAAGAAAGCTATGGTAGATTTCGTGCACTCTAATCTTATCTACCGTTTTGGTATTCCTGCAACAATCATCACAGATAATGCTGCAAACTTGAATAGTCATTTAATAGAAGAGATATGCGAACAATTCAAAATAATGCATAGGAACTCTACTCCTTATCGGCCTAAAGCCAATGGTGCCGTCAAAGCAGCAAACAAGAACATCAAGAAGATTTTGAGAAAGATGATTCAGAGCTCCAGGCAGTGGCCTGAAAAGTTGCCTTTTGCATTATTGGAATATCGCCTATGGTGCGCACATCGGTTGGAGCAACCCCATACCTCTTGGTCTATGGCATTGAAGTTATAATACCAGCGGAAGTTGAAATCCCCTCTCTCCGAATCATTGTTGAAGCTGAATTGAAGACAGTGAGTGGGTCAAGACCCATCTGGAACAGTTGACACTGATTGATGAAAAGTGAATGGCTGCGGTCTGCCACGGGCAGTTGTACCAATAAAGAATAACCTGTGCTTACAATAAGAAAGTGCGGCCCAGAAATATCGAAGTGGGGCAGCTCGTGTTAAGGCGCATTCTTCCCCATCATTAGGAAGCAAAAGGAAAATTCGCTCTTAATTGGAAAGTCCCGTATATCATCAGAAAGATATTGCCAAGAGGGGCGTTATACTTGGGAGATGTCGAAGGAAATGATCCCGAAGCAGCTGTGAATGCAAATGTAGTAAAAAGATACTATGTTTAGGCTTCCTGTAGTGATAGTATTGTCTGATTAGGATGACGAAGGCTTTTATTCTCGCTATCCAAACACTATCAACCTTTTGCAAACCCTTTGAGCCGATTACTCTTCTTTGGTTACCCTCTTTGGAACCCGAAAGTGTTAATAAAAAAAATGAAATGAATGAAAAAAAAAAAAGAAAAGAAAACAAAAAAAAAAATAGAAAAACAACAAAAAACAAAATGTTTCCTTGAACTACGTTCGACTTGATTCCGAAAGGATACATAGGTAACCTCTCTCTGGGGTTCAGTCACACCAAAACAAAAATCCTGTTTTCCCAAAAAAATGAAATTGGTGCAGATGATATAATGGTTCGGCGATGATCCCGCTTGAACGGTTCCAAAGTTGTAATGCGATCCAATTCTCTTTTACCCGAACCTTGTCAAAGTCCTTCTGATCAATCAGCCAAAGGCATCAGAATCAGAGAATACAGTTGCTTGGATATGATACAATCAAAATGAGAGAAATAAAATGAGAGAGTCTTATCGGTGAAAACCTACAGGCACCATAAGGCGATGATGAGCAGAGAAATTGAATATGAGAGAGCCTGGTTAGTGAAAACTCGTAAAGAGCACTATCAGGCAACGATGAGAAGAGAAATGAGAGAGGTCGATTGGCGAAAACCCGCAAAGGGTGCTGTCGATCGAAAAGAAGACACCTTTCACCACCATTGGAGTCATGGCCTGGTTTCTTGATTTGAAAATGTGGGTCACAATGAGGTTATGAGAAGTTGGAAAAGTTTGTGCGGGTCGGGCATCCAGTCCAAAAAGCATGTCATGTCTATTGAAGCCTGCATGCACCCCAAATAAGTCCTTCCTTCCTTCCCGAAAGAGACGCTTATCCTTAAATTCACTTTTCTTGCCTTTTGTTTACTTTTTCTTGAATCCCTTTCGGTCTAACTCTATTCCTAAAATTAATATAAAGAAAATGTGGCAAGATTGGTTTACAGGGTTCTGCCTAACAAAAGCCAAGCCTGAAGAAAAGTACCCAGCCTTAGTTGGTGCATCAAGTTGATCCCGACTGCCCATGATGGCTAATGCTCTAAAATCAAAGTTAAAAAAAAAAGGAAAAAGAATTCCGAAGTCAAAATCCCTTAGAGGCTGATGTTCTAAACGTCAATACCACAAAAAAGGGGGGGGGGGGGATTTGTGTGGTACCTAATTTTCCGCTTAAACTGCTTATGGAAGGACCTGGTTCTTCTAGGTGTACTTTCTACTACTGTTTATGGAATTAAAAGTACATAAAATAAAGAACACTGAGATTTTTACGTGGAAAACACCTGGATCAAAAGGTAAAAAAATCACGACCTACTACTCAGTAGGATTTTTTCCAACACTTCACTAAATCACTGAGCCAAAATAGCATTTACAAAACTCTTTGTAAACCTAAGGATTACCCTTAATCCCATTGTAGTAACCAGCCTTTAACTCCTGCGACAACTTCAAGTTAACTCAACTTGAATACTCAAAATACCTATTACAATTGCTTCTAGATAAATCTGAAAGGTACAATATAAAAACACCTACTACAATTGAACTAGAAATAAAGAAAGACATATAAAACTCTTTATGGAGCTAGTTCTTCAATCTGGTTCATGTAGCTTCTAGTTTGCACAATTGAATCACACACGAACTGCTTGCAAAAAGCCTTGCTATTTTGCTCCCAATTCATGTTTAGCTTCTGCATTTTTTGTGCAACACTTTAATGTGAGAACATCCTACAATTTATAAAGTTAGTAGATGAAGAAATAACTAGAGTTCCGATGCAACTCTTTCTTGGTGGAAGAGTTCTAGTTGATTTCAACTTCTAACTCCTTCCCTATCTTGAATTGTGTTCTCTTTGATTAAGGACTCCTTCTCCTTATCAATTATGTAACCTTTTCAAACAAGAGATGTTCAATACACCAAGTTAAGCTTATCTCCTTCACGTGCAACCCACATGCTCGAATCTGCCCATTTTTGTGCACCTGAGGGATGGACCTGGTTCATCCTGAGTTCTTTTGTCAGTCTTCAAAACTAACCTATACTTGGGCCAACAAATTCCCCCTTTTTGATGATGACAAACTCTGTGCTTTTCATAAGTTTAGGCCCTATTTCAACTCAGCTCAATATTAACAAAATGTTAGAAATATTTTTTCTTTTTATCACTTATCATCAAGGACCAGGTACATTAGGTTTATAAACATCACTGTTCAAAGTGTAAACATCACTTGTTTAAAGCATAACCTTTTTCCCCTTTTGGCATCATCGAAAAGTTGCATAAAAAATGTTAGATAATCAGATTTTAAAGCTTACTCATGGACACTGGGGCTACTTCAAATGCAAACATGGATTAATCATCATAGATCAAACTAAGAATTTTAACCATCAAAGAAATATAAATAAACAGTTAGAGCAAAAACAGTGAACTTCATTGATGATTGATAAGATTCTACAACAAAGCATTAGAGGAAATAAAAATACTAAAAACATGAGCAAAAGAAACAAAACGTCCCGAACTGGGTCACTAGTTGATTTATACCAGGCTAGAATTTAAGGCTTGGAAGAGGTTGGGGCTGGGTTATTTTCTTGGAGAAGTTTCAGCATGTCTTGAAGAATTCCATCATTCTTCTCCTTTTCCCTTGCAAGTTCAGTTCTGAGAACATCTCTCTCAGATTCTACCTCAACCAATCGTATCTTTAGCCTTGCTATCTCAATATCCTTTGCCTCACTCTCCTGTACCAAGACTCCGACTTTGCTATTGATAGGTGTATTTTTAGATGAACCAGGTTCATTAAGAATGACATTGACTTCATAATCGCAATCAAGAAGAGTATTAACCCCACTTCTTCATAGGTACCTTGAAATGTGCAAGCACAGTTGTGAGAATGAAACCATAGGGAATGGTATGAGTTTTGGTTCCATTAATAACCCTATTATTAGGTCTGCAAGGGTTTCCTATTCAGATGGAACAAGTTCATCTATATTTTTCAAGTTGAACCAACCCCTCAACAGCTTCGCCAGACCCATTTCCCCCTGTTTTGCTCACACTCTCTTCTATTTCACTAGATTCCTCTCCCCAAACAACCATTGCACCAGTTTCTTTTGTTAGACCAATCGGAGTAGGTGAAGAATCAACCACTCTTGTACCCCTTTCCCCTCACAGTACTCCTAGCACCCTTGCTCTCTTTTTCTTTTCCCTTTTTATTTTTACCACCAACTTCTCCAGATTCTGTAGTCTCAACACCTTCTATAGATCCTACCAGTACAAATCTATTCTCCAAATTCGCAACAACTTTAGAAATTGTCTCAAGAGTAATTTTAGAATCAGAAGATATATGTTCAGTTTTGGAAGAACTAATCTCTTCCCCCTTAGTAGCAGCCTATAAATGTATCTTTAGATTTCTAAGATTCTTCTTCCCTACATGCTTTCAATTGCTTGTTTATTTTCTTGATCTGCTCTCCTTCAACGACAATATTACGAGTCATCATCTTTACTCTATTATTCTTAGAGATTGGTGTGGTGAAGGAGTGGTAGAAGGTGTAAAAGTGGTTTCCTATGGCGGTGATGAAATATTTTTAGAGGTGTTTGACATATCTAGGCTAGGGTATGAAAGAGAAGAGAATTAGATTGTGTTTGGAAGATAAAGAAGAAAGAGAGTTTTTGATGACTTGAGAGAGATGAGGTAAGGAATAGACTAAAGCTGATCAATATACAGTGGAATAATTGATGGGTAACTACGGCTTTTCAGACCCTTAGAAGTTTAATCAAACTAAAATTCAGTTTTGAAGAGACGTTGGAGTGTATCCCTAGAATCTAGGTACTTCCATTCGATTGGGACTCTTTTGAATGGGACCGGTTCACTTGTAACGGATAAGTCGAAAAGGAGTTTGGTATTTGGTAGGACTCTGCTCATAATCCAAATATAGTTATTTCAAATTATGCAGAGTGCAGAAAACATATCGTGTTACCTTGATGAACCAAGTTCTTCACTGATAATTCTTTTGTGCGAGTCTACATTTGCCAAAATAGAGAAAATATCATTAGAGATTAATTAGTCATTTTAACACATGGCACAAGAGTATACTATGTAAAGTATGAGACTGAGCAAGATTTAATCTAATTATACACAATTTATAGATTCTCTAACCAATTTTTTTTTTCATTTTTTTTTGTTTAACCTTGAACCGGTCCTTTTAGGTGATCTTAATCATCCCTAATTCCAACCTGTTCCTCTTAAAGTGATCTCTACTTAAGGCTTTTATGAAGATGTCACCAATTTTCTTGTTAGTAGCACAAAACTCCACATTTGATTCAATGTAGTTTAGTTGGTTTCTGTTTGATTAGCTAAGTTTTCATGTTGTAATTAATTTTGGATTGTTGGACTGTTGCATTAAGGGCTTCGAGTAGGTTAAAATATAGTGAGGTTGTTTCATTCTTGGCTAAAGATGAGTAATCATTGGTTTTGGGTGTTAATCTCACGTTTGAATTAGGGTTAAAAATGCTAAGGGTAATCAGGATATTGTTGATGTATTGTCAAATAGCATGTGAGTGATTTTAGTTTAGAAATGGTGTAAAAACTTGAAATATTTAATCAATTGGCTTGAATGTGAAAATTCAAAAATGAGCATGTTTTATTTTAGTCTTACAAGTTCAGTATTAGTTAATTCATAGTATTTCATGGATTAGCATATGAATGTGTTGGAGCTAAAATGGCTTGGAACAATTGTCTGTTTCATTACAATCAATGTTTCGATGTCTAGTAATTGTTTGTTCGAAATTTGGGGTTGTTCAATATCGAATTCTTGGATCTGTGATGTTTTGAATTTCTTGTCACTCTATATTTCAAATCTAAATTGCTTACTGCTAGTATCTGGACTCGAAATGCAGATCTGGGGCATTTCCTGATGCATATTTCACCAAGGCTGGGACTTTCTCTTGGGCCTATGCAGAATTTGGCACAAGGCCTATAACTCAACCATCTGATTGTCGTAATAGGCTATTGGATTTTTCATCAGACTCAGGTCTTAGCATAACGTTTGGACTGGCACAAATTGACGAATCAGAATGACCTTATGTCTAAGGTTATTGGGCCTCACGCTGGGGCCAAATTTTAACTTCACCCCACTAGCCTTTTTCTTTTATTAAAATATATTCTCCTAGCTTGGACCATAGTAGAACCCTTGTAAATTAACATTTGGGTAGTTACAATTTTAGTATCCTTTTAATTAATTCATCATTTCTTTAGCATATGAGGTATGCCATAATGACCAATTGCATAAAGTATGGCCCCCACTTTATAATCTAGCAACCCCTTAGGTTAGAATAGATCGAGGTGTGTCGCGCCAAATAAAATCCCAAATGCGTGGTCCTCGTTTAATTAATTTTAAAATCCTTAGAATTCAATGCGTGCTATTTAGCAAATTTTTATGGTCCTTGCAAAGTTAGCAACGCGTAGTCGCTTTAGGCGCGTTATTTTAATAATATTACCTTCATAAATTCGGGTGCACATTTTATGTGACCCAAATTTAAATCTTAGTAACGTTGAATAAAATGTGTTTCGGATTGCGGGTGCATTTCATGTGACGCAGTACAAAGACATATTTTAGACGACGTTAAATCTTTTTTAAAATTAATAAAAAGCGGTTAATAAATTAAAATTATACCATAGGCTAAAAACATGTATTAAAATCAGATAATAGGCCAATTGTAATAGTTTAAGCGACCGTGCTAGAACCATGGACTCTGGGGGTGCCTAACACCTTCCCTCAGGTTAACAAAATTCCTTATTATTTCAGGTTCGCAGACTTCAAAAAGAAAGTCAAAATTTCCTCGATTTGGGATTTAAAATAAACCAGTGACTTGGGACACCAAATAAACTATCCCAAGTGGCGACTCTGATAAATAAATAATCCCATTTTGAATAATGTCACTTAAATTGGAAAAACTCCCTTATATACTATCCTTCACGGTGGTGTGTAAAAAGGAGGTGTGACAGCTCTGACGACTCTGCTGGGGAGCATCGAACCCAGAACTTCGGTTCAGGGTTCAAGAATTCGAGCTTAGAATAGCTGTTATGATTGGCTTTATTTATTATCTTATTTTTCTACATTTTAAGACTAATGTGTTAAATACTTTTACTGCTTTGATATTATGTGAACTGTATATAAATTGCTACGAAACCCTTCCTCTCTCTAAGTCTTCTAAATCATAGAGAAGGGTGCACTTCGTGTGACTTCTCTTCTGTCTAGAGTCTTATCCCATTTAGAAGGAGGTTCGGACAAATTGTAAATCCGGTTAAGCTTCTGTATTCCCAGTATGCTGCCCCCCAGCTCGAGTTGTCCGCTCGGGTAAGCCAGGTCTAGAACAATAAACCCAGGTTTTAAACCAATCTCAAACGCCTGATGGACTATATGCTCGCTCCCCTCTCTTGCTTTAAGGCACGGGACTGATGGGTCCTGATAAATTGATTGCTCATCTTCCCCATGGACCACAATCTCTTGATCCTCATGCTCAAACTTCACCATCTGGTGAAGAGTAGAAAGTACATTCCCCGCTGCATTAATCCACGGCCTCCCTAAAAAAAATTTGTAGGATGTGTCCATGTCCAGAACCTAGAAGGTTACTTCAAAGTCTACTGGGCCGATGGTTAGAATCAGATCGATCTCTCCAATTGTGTCCCTTTTTATACCATCGAAGGCACGTACATAGACATTGTTGGGTTGGATTCTTTTGGTGCTGATTTCCATACACTGCAGAGTTGAGAGTGGGAAGATGTCTAACCTTGAGCCTCCGTCCAACATAACCCTTTTCACGTAGTACCCTTTGCATGTGATTGTCAGGTGCAGGGCTTTGTTATGTGTGGCCATTTTTGCTGAAGGAGATCTAATTGATTGCGAAAAATCATTCTGCCGTTCTCTCCAACTGCTCTACAGAAGTCTCAACAGGAACATATGCTTCGTTAAGGGTCTTGATCAATACCTTCTGATGTTTGGTGGAGTTCATCAATAGATATAACAAGGAGACTTGTGCAGGAGATTTTCAAAGCTGGTCGATCACCTCATAATCCACCATTTTCATCTTTTGAAAGAAGGCCTCTACTTCTTCGGCACTCACAGGCTTCTTAGATGGGAAGCGCTTTCTAGTGGCATTGTTTACCTTTTCCAAATTGAAATACTTTTCAGGTGGGTTATTTTCTTGAACTTCCCCTGAGATTTCTTTTCCTTTGTACGTCACTACTGACTTGCTATAATTCCAGGTCACAGCTGCAGGATCTGTCATAGGCTTTTGTGGCGCGCGGCCAATAACCACGGGCTCACTCAGCCTTGGAGGATTAATTGGCCCCCGCATCATATAAGCCCCCTTGGGCACATATGTTTGGTTTATCTTATTCATCTCAAATCTCCTGGGAGGACTCAATGTCATTTGCTTTTCTTTGCAGCCTCGAGGGACACACAGATCAACATCTATGGGGGGCGTTGCCCCAGTCTCAACTTCAATTTTCTTCTCCAACTTTGGAGGGGTGGTTTTGTTCTTTTTCACCCCTTTGTCTTGCTTTGGGGTAGCTTTTGGTTTCTTTTCTACATCAGCAATGGCAATGATGGCCTTCAACGCTGGGTCAAATTCCTTGTCCTCAGAAATGATTCCGATTATCGGCCTGTTGTTATTGGCCGGCAGTGGGTTGTTAGTCACATTGGGAATATCTTCATCCCTTAGCACTATCTTCCTTTGCTCTATCAAGTCCTCCACAGCCCTCTTCAAAGTCCAGCAATTTTCTGTATCATGCCCTTCAAAAAGAGATGCTCCTGCATCCACAGCTGTAGTAACAGATTGTAACCTTGGAAGAACTTTCCCCCTTCTCGACAGATGGTCAAAGCTCGGTAAATTTCAGATAAGATGTGGGGAACCACAGTGCCATTAGCTTTCTTGATTATGATGTCAACCATTCCTGTGAGACCCACTTCTATATTACCATCTTTTTTCGGACAGATTACAATACCCAAGAATGCCACTATAAAATCCAAACCCCTCCTTGCCTCCCATTTGTCTTTATTTCTGGTAGGGGTCAGACCAGTGTTTGGCACTTCAAAACCTCGGGGGTTACCATAGCGTTGATACAAGAACTGGAGAGTGCAATACTCTTTAGATAAGTTTTCATCCTGAATATCCCGACTAATACTCAGCAGATCCAGAAATTTGTAGGGAGATACCGGTCTTGGTGACACTGGGTATCGACTTCTAAGGTTCCCGTTAAGGCCATCATAACCCGTAATTTTCCTCTAGTGTAGTTATAAAATAAAAGTCAGAAACGTGGAGCACATTGCGGGTTGGATACTAAAAAGGTATTAAAGCTTCAATCACGTCCAGTCTTAGATTTACATTCAACAGTCCAACGAGACCTCCCAGAACCTTTACCATAGTTTCTCTGCTGCCTTTTCCTAGATCATTCCACCACATGTGGAGCTGTAAGGGGATCTCTTTAAGGGCTGTGAAGGGTTCCATTTCATTTGTGCTCATCCTGCACATTTATTAAGGTGATTTAATGACTCATTTTAACTCAAAAGAATAACACATTTTTCAAAATTTTATTTCAAAATAAAACCCAGTTTGGAAAGTAGAGCTTTTCAGCACTTCGGGGAGGAAGATTTTAAGGCTGTACCAGCTAACTGGCCAAAAAATTTAAAAAAAATGACCAAAGGTAGCTATTCTGGCAAAAATAGCCTTCAGGAGCCCTTTTGGGGATATTCGGCTATTTTTGATAAGAGTGGCATCACCTTACTCATTTACGTTAAAAATAAATCTTTTTGTCCTTTTGGGCTATTTTTGCAAATAAGGAAGTTGGACCCTATGGGGGTTGCCTACATATCCCACATCCGGTTGAGAATCAAACTGGCATAGTTCGGGCAGATTTGACGAAAATAAAAATAGAGAAAAGAGATAAAACGTTTGAAACCAAATTCTTTCTTTTCTTTTCTTTTTTCAAAATTTTGGCAGAGTTTCGTCTTATTTTGGACACCAGGTTTTTTCAAAAACGGGTAATCAACTCTCTCATACCTCAATTTATTTTCCAATTCCCACCATATTCTAGCAACCGGTCAACATGCAAACCGAAGCAAAGAATTGTACAGGTAGCACGTAAAATATGCATCAGGATGGTCTTTGATTCCGGGTACACCTGTCCTAGACGGACTCAACCCTTGTGTTGAGTCCTCTAAGTCAAATACACGTGATGGAAAGAAACATTCCTACTAGGGATCCTGTATGAGGCTTCGTTATACTAAGTTTAAAACTTGGGTTTATTGTTCTAGACCTGGCCTACCCAAGCGGACAACTAGAGCCGGGGGAGGGGGGAGGGGCAGCGTACTGGGAATACAGAAGCTTAACCGGCTTTGCAACTTATCCGAACCTCCTTCTAAATGGGATAAGACTCTAGACAGAAGAGAAGTCACACGAAGTGCACCATTCTCCATGATTTAGAAGACTTAGAGAGAGGAAGGGTTTCGTAGCAATTTATATACAGTTCACATAATATCAAAGCAGTAAAATCATTTAGCACATTAGGCTTAAACATGTAGAAAAATCAGATAATAAATAAAGCCAATCATAACAACTATTCTAAGCTCGAATTCTTGAACCCTGAACCGAAGTTTTGGGTTTGATGCTCCCCAGTAAAGTCGTCAGAGCTGTCACACCTCCTTTTTACACACCACTCTGAAGGATAGTATATAAGGGAGTTTTTCCAATTTAAGTGACATTATTCGAAATGGGATTATTTATTTATCAGAGTCGCCACTTGGAATAGTTTATTTGGTTTCCCAAGTCACCGATTTATTTTAAATCCCAAATCGAGGAAATTTTGACTTTCCTTTTGAAGTCTGCGAACCTGAAATAATAAGGAATTTTGTTAACCTGAGGGAAGGTGTTAGGCACCCCCGGAGTCCGTGGTTCTAGCACGGTCACTTAAACTATTACAATTGGCCTATTATCTGATTTTAATATATGTTTTTAGCCTATGGTATAATTTTAATTTATTAACCACTTTTTATTAATTTTAAAAAAGATTTAACGTCGTCTAAAATATGTCTTTGGACTGCGTCACATGAAATGCACCCGCAATTCAAAACACATTTTATTCATCGTTATTAAGATTTGAATTTGGGTCACATGAAATGCGCACCCGGATTTAGGAAGGTAATATTATTAAAATAACGAGCCTAAAGCAACTACGCACTGTTAACTTTGCGAGGACCATAAAAATATGCTAAATAGAACGCCTTGAATTCTAAGGATTTTAAAATTAATTAAACTAGGGCCACGCATTTGGGATTTTATTTGGCGCGGCACACCTCGATCTATTCTAACCTAAGGGGTTGCTAGATTATAAAGTGAGGGCCATACTTTATGCAGTTGGTCATTATGGAACACCTCATATACTAAAGAAATGATGAATTAATTAAAAGGCTACTAAAATTATAACTACCCAAATGTTAATTGAAAAGGGTTCTACTATGGTCCAAGCTAGGAGAATATATTTTAATAAAAGAAAAAGGCTAGTGGGGTGAAGTTAAAATTTGGGCCCAGCATGAGGCCCAATAACCTTAGACATAAGGTCATTCTGATTCGCCAATTTGTGCCAGTCCAAATGTTATGCTTAGATCTGAGTCTGATGAAAAACCCAATATCCTATTACGACAATCAGATGGTTGAGTTACAGGCCTTGTGCCAAATTCTGCACAGGCCCAAGAGAAAGTCCCAGCCTTGGTGAATTATGCATCAGGAAACGCCCCAGGTCTGCATTTCGAGTCCAGATACTAGCAGTAAGCAATTTAGATTTGAAATATAGAGTGACAAGAAATTCAAAACATCACAGATCCAAGAATTCGATATTGAACAACCCCAAATTCCGAACTAACAATTACTAGACATCGAAACATTGATTGTAATAAAACAGACAATTGTTCCAAGCCATTTTAGCTCCAACACATTCATATGCTAATCCATGAAATACTATGAATTAACTACTACTGAACTTGTAAGACTAAAATAAAACATGCTCATTTCTGAATTTCCACATTCAAGCCAATTGATTAAATATTTCAAGCTTTTACACCATTTCTAAACTAAAATCACTCGCATGCTATTTGACAATACATCAGCAATATCCTGATTACCCTTAGCATTTTTAACCCCAATTCAAACATGAGATTAACACCCCAAACCAAAGATTACTCATCTTTAGCCAAGAATGAAACAACCTCACTACATTTTAACCTACTCGAAGCCCTTAATGCAACAGTCCAACAGTCCAAAATTAATTACAATATGAAAACTTAGCTAATCAAATAGAAACCAACTAAANGATTAAATATTTCAAGCTTTTACACCATTTCTAAACTAAAATCACTCGCATGCTATTTGACAATACATCAGCAATATCCTGATTACCCTTAGCATTTTTAACCCCAATTCAAACATGAGATCAACACCCAAAACCAAAGATTACTCATCTTTAGCCAAGAATGAAACAACCTCACTACATTTTAACCTACTCGAAGCCCTTAATGCAACAGTCCAACAGTCCAAAATTAATTACAACATGAAAACTTAGCTAATCAAATAGAAACCAACTAAAGTACATCTCTAGTGATCATAGCCACTGCATCATCTTCCAGATCTGAACCTTCAGCAATTCTGAGGGCTAAGCTTCTCTCCTTCTTAGGTGTATCCATCTTCATGGTTTGCCTTCTCATTTCATAAGCAGTAATATTTCCAATCAGTTCATCCAGTCTAAGAGTAGCAATATTCTTGGATTTCTGAATGGCAGTGATTTTGCTTTCCCATGTGACTGGCAGAACCCTTGTATGAATTTTCTCAACCTTGTCTTCTTCAAGAATAACCCTTCCAAAAGACTTAAGTTCATTTGTTAGTGTAGTGAACCTAGAATACATCTCTTGGATAGTTTCTCCTTTCTTCATAGTAAAATTCTCATTTTGAGAATACAACAGTGTTCCTCTTGATCTTTTCACTTGAGGTGTTCCTTCATGGGCCACTTGCAAAGTATCTCGTATCTCCTTAGCAGTTGTACAACTTTGGATCCTACTGTACTCACCTGGCCCTGGTCCACACACAAGTCATTTCTTGGCCTTAGCATTTTTCTCCCACTTCCTCAGGTCTTCAGTAGTACAGTCATCCCTTGTCTTTGGCACATCAACTCCTTCAGCATTCTTCTTTGTGGTTTCTAGGGGACCATCAGTGACTATGTCCCAGAATTCATAGTCTTCCCCGATGATGTGATCTCTCATCTTGTTCTTCCACCAAGAATAGTACAGACCATTGAAAAGTGGAGGCCTAGCAGTGGATTGCCCTTCCCAATTCCCAGGTGGTGCACTCATGTTGATCTTCTCCTAAGGTGTTAACCTCTTCAAGGATAACCTGCTTTGATACCAATTGATGTTCTAAATTTCAATACCACACAAGAGGGGGGTGATTTGTGTGGTACCCAATTTTCCGCTTAAACTGCTTCTGGAAGGACCTGGTTCTTCGAGAGCTACTTTCTACTACTGTTTGCGGAATTAAAAGTATATAAAATAAAGAACACTGATATTTTTACGTGGAAAACACCTGGCTCAAAAGTGAAAAAACCATGACCTGCTACTCAGTAGGATTTTCCCCAACACTTCACTAAATCACTGAGCCAAAATAGAATTTACAAAACTCTTTGTAAACCTAAGGATTAACTCTAATCCCGTTGTAGCAACCAGCTTCTAACTGCTGCGACAACTTCAAGTTAACTCTAACTTGAATACTCAAAGTACCTATTATAATTGCTTCTAGATAAGCTGAAAGGTACAATATAAAAACACCTACTACAATTGAACTAGAAATAAAGAAAGACACATAAAACTCTTTATGGAGTTGGTTCTTCAATCTGGTTAATGTAGCTTCTGGTTTGCACACTTGAATCACACACGAGCTTCTTGCAAAGAGCCTTGTTATTTTGCTCCCAATTCATGTTTAGCTTCTACGTTTTTTGTGAAACACTTTAATGTGAGAACATCCTGCAATTTATAGAGTTAGCAGATGAAGAAATAACTAGAGTTCTGATGTAACTCTTCCTTGGTGGAAGATTTCTAGTTGATTTCAACTTCTAACTCCTTCCCTATATTGAATTGTGTTCTCTTTGATTAAGGACTCCTTCTCCTTATCAATTATGCAACCTTTTCGATCAGGAGTTGTTAAATACACCAAGTTAAGCTTATCTCCTTCACGTGCAACCCACATGATAGAATCTGCCCATTTTTGTGCACCTGAGGGATGGACCTAGTTCATCCTGAATTCCTTTGTCAGTCTTCAAAACTAACCTTTACTTGGGACAACAGAGGCAGAATAAAGTGAAAAGGCCAAAGCCTCATATGGGCAAGCTGTCATGAGAAATCTTTAAAGTTGAGGCCCTCGGTTTTGAGAAAGAGATCAGTCTTCTGAAAAACCAGCAAGCAACAAAGGTTCTCAACAAAGAGTTGGGCCAAGATCAAGTGATCGAAACAAGCAAGGCCACAAAACCAACCACCGTTTCAAACTAACGATTGTTCTTTGTTTGAAAAGTTAAAACAGGTGTAATCCAAGCAACCGTGCAAAAAGCAGGTGCAACCAAAAGGGAAAAGAAATGCGCAAGTGCTGAAACAGCTTTGCAGCAAGGAACCGACCAAAAGGGAAGTTTTCTCCAAATTCTTTCCCGCATTTTTGACTAAAAAATACAAAAAAATAAAAAAAATATATGAAATGAAGAATGATGAAAAAAAGGGAGGAAGAAAAAATCAAAATCATGGTAGCATAGGGCCCCATTCCCTAGATATTCCCGGCATAACCCGTGGACCTCCCTAGCATAACCCAAGGACCTTTTTTCTTTTCTCCCGGCATAACCCTTGGACCTCCCTGGCATAACTCAAGGACCTTTTTCCTTTTCTCCCGGCATAACCCGTGGACCTCCCTGGCATAACCCAAGGACCTTTTTCTTTTATCTCGACATAACCCGTGGACCTCCCTGGCATAACCCAAGGACTTTTTTCTTTTATCCCGGCATAACCAGTAGACCTCCCTGGCATAACCCAAGGATCTTTTTTCTTTTTTATCCCGACATAACCCGTGGATCTCCCTGGCTTAACCCAAGGACCTTTTTTCTTTTATCCCGGCATAACCCATAGACCTCCCTAGCATAACCCAAGGACCTTTTTCTTTTATCCCGGCATAACCTGTGCACCTCCCTAGCATAACCCAAGGATATTTTATCTTTTATCTCGGCATAACCCGTGGACCTCCCTGGCATAACCTAAGGATCGTTTTCTTTTTATCCTGGAATAACCCATGGACCTCCCTGGCATAACCCAAGGACCTTTTTTCTTTTATCCCGACATAATCCGTGGACCTCCCTAGCATAACCCAATGATCTTTTTTCTTTTTATCCTGGCATAACCCGTGGACCTCCCTGGTATAACCCAAGGACCTTTTTCTTTTATCCTGACATAACCCGTGGACCTCCCTAGCATAACCCAAGGATCTTTTTCCTTTATCCCGGCATAACCCGTGGACCTCCCTGACATAACCCAAGGACCTTTTTTCTTTTTTTGTCGGCATAACCTGTGGACCTCCCTGGCATAACCCAAGGATCTTTTTCTTTTTATCCTGGCATAACCCATGGACCTCCCTAGCAAAACCGAAGGACCTTTTTTCTTTTATCCCAACATAAGTCGCGGACCTCCCTAGCATAACGTAAGGATATTTTTTCTTTTTATCCCGGCATAACCCGTGGACCTCCCCGGTACATAACATACTCCATCTGCACTCATCTCGAGTGACCTTGAATCACGAGACCATGTTGTTTCAAACTCCATGAACCATTTCATACCTCCCGAAGGCTACACTGCAAGTCATAACATCATAGAATATTTTGTGTCCCTTCTCATAAGTTGCTACCAAGCTTGATTCTTAACCGTACGTATAGGCTCGAAATTACTAGGCACTACGCTTTGCCCCTTTGAATCCACTAGGACCATTGCTGAGAGCCACTCGCTCTGACTTGGCCTTGAATCTAATCAATTCCATAAATCTTCTAGCACGTGAATACCCTTTCTGATAAAAAAGTAATGGTATTGGGATCGTATTTTGGTTCCGACGCTCGGTACAAGTCTTAATATGAGTTAAGCGCTTCCTGTGAAATTTGGTCGAAATCGGGCGTCGTTTGGCGTGTTTCGGACCTAAATATCTAAAGTTGGAAGTTATGAATTTTGAAATGAAAATTATGAGTTTTGGGGGTTGATTCTTTGATTTTGATGTTATTTTAGCGATTTGATCGCTCGAGCAAGTTCGTAGGATGTTATTGAGTTAGTATGCATATTGGGTTTGGAGCCTCGAGGGCTCGGGATTGTTTTGGAGGTGGTTCGGGGTGTTTTGGACTTAGGAAAACT
>MU781443.1:122002-133731 GCA_026770625.1 Nicotiana glauca
GTATATATATATATATATATATATCCTATGGCTAGTCCAGAGCATGTTTTCTCTTCTTAAATATTAGATGTTGTTTTCATGATATTTTGTTGCATATATATATTTTTAACTGTACAGGTTTATGTGGGTGTCTGGTACTAGCCTTGTCACTACTTCGCTGGGATAGGCCAGGCACTTACCAACACATGGGGTCGGTTGTGCTGATGCTACACTCTGCGCTCTTTTTGTGCAGATACATGTTTTGGACAGCAGCAGCGGCAGTAGTGCGATTGTTGATACTCCGACCACTGAGACATTGAGTTAGCCTTGCAGGCGTCCGCAGGACCCGTTGTCTCTTCTACCCTTACTTTTCAGTCTGTTATCTCATGTATTCGAGATAAACAATTTTGTATTTCTTTCAGACGATTATGTGTACTATTCTTAGAAGTTCGTGAGTATTGTTACACCAGTTCTTGGGTAGTGATTTATGTTTGAATTTCGGTATCGCAACTAGTTACGTTTACTAAGTCTTCCGCTAAATTAATTTATTCCACTGTAATCATATTAACATTGTTAAATACTTTAAAACGAGAGTTGTAGGATGGATAGATAAGTAAGAGTTGGCTTGCCTAACTTCCATTAGTAGGTGCTATCATGACTCCCGATGGTGGAAAATCCGGGTCGTGACATGAACACAAAGAGGAGAAGGAGAAAAATGGCGAATAAAAATAACATCTTACCAGAAAGGGGCTTGCGCCCATACTTGTCGTAGAAGGCTGCCCATGTGCGGACCCCCACCATGCGAGGAAGAATAGCGCTTATCCACTTATGGATATCTTCGACAGGTGGAGGAGGCAATCTCGTGACTGCAAAAATTGGCAAAGATTTTGTATCACAACAAGAAGTGGTCGTGCGTTCCTTCGACTAAAAATAAAATAACATATAAACTTACGCACAAAGTTCCATTTCTTAGGGAACCCTGTTGGATCCTCCACGAAGTGCTCGGCCTGCACGTAGAAATAATTCTCATAAAAATGATGGTTGGACCTATCATCCATCTTCACCACCAGACTCTTCGACCCCTGAGGGCGCATGTGGATCATCGTACCACGAATATGGTGAGGGGAGAAGATGTTGAGCATATGCACCAAAGTAACCTCATGGCCGGCAAGCTCCGCGAAATTGAGAAACATCAGAAACAATTTGTACAGGTACGTCGAGAGTTGGGCAGGGCATATTTCATAAAAGCGATAGAAATCCACCACCAGAAGAGGGAGAGGATGAGTGTACCTAATAAAGAAGGGGTACGCGTAGAACACGCAATACCCCGGGAGGTCAAAATGGACGATGTCGTCCCCTACCGCCGGCCGCATTTCGACATAATAGGGAATTCCCCATCGGGTTTTCAATTCAGCAATATCCTCCTCCTTTATCACTGGGGGACAGGTTCCAGCTCCTCTCTAGCGCGACTGCTGAAATTAGTCCATGCTCTTCGAGGGCGAGCCAAGATCTCGGCTACTGATGGAACCTCCTCATCCTCCACCAGTTCTGTCCCTTTGATGGCCAGAGTATCATTTTTCGGCGCCAGAATTGGGATGGGGAGATCAGCGCGAGAAAAACTACCACCTATTGTGCCAAAATGACAAAGAAAAGAGGCTATGAAAGAGAGTAATGGAGGCTTTCGACTCACATGAGACAAGTAAATATTTGAAGTATCAAGAAGAAAGTATGCTCACAGGATTTCTTTCAAACAAAAAGCAAAGGGATGTGTCGGTCGAATGATGTATTCCTTCTATTTATATGAGACATTGGACTCTTGAGCACGAAACCTAAGAGTAGCCAATCAAACCCGGTGGCATGCGAAACGTTTCGATTCTCTAGGAACTTGTGTCATAATGGCAACAACCACAAAATAACGATTCAGTTCAATAATATTTCAATTCCGAAACCATCGCAATGATCCAGGAATATTGAAAGAGCGTCGTCATCTCCTTTAAATTTAAGGGGCATGGCTAAGGAGAAAGCAGTCATATTTTTCTCGGGTTGATAACGATCATGGTCCGTCTGCCGAGTCCGACAGGGGATGACCCCAACAGACGGAGGGACTAACTGTATTGGTCAAAATCTGACCCCAACAGTCAGGCCGACCAACGTTCCGTTCAAACAATGAAATGAGAAGGAACAACCCCCAACGGATGACTGAGGTAGACGGATCATGGAAAAGCATCAAGTCAGGTATACATCAAGAGATCTATGACTATAAATAGGGAAGATAGATCTCTGAAGTAGGGGGATCGGGGGGAGGGGGGGAGGGAAGAGAGAACTCTCTCTCCATCTCTCTAGTTCTTCAAATTCTCCATCTGTCCCTCTTCAGTAATGACCGAAAAAAGAGAAAGACAAATGAGGCACTCTCCGGCGACTGATGTAATCTGTAGTATGATCTTCTCCATCGATTAATGAGAATAATACTTGAAAGTTTTAAGAAGACGATCTATCTTCACTTGTAGTGTATGTTGTTCTTCTGTCCAGTTCATTGGTGTGGATTTCATTATGTATGACTAAGATTTACCTCATTATTTTCTTTGATTGATTTATTCAAAATGGCTATAATATCTTTTGAGTCAAACATAGATGATAATAATAGAAGTGTACAAGACTACTTAAAAACTAGTTATATGGATTATGACAATATTAGTACTGGAATGAGTCAGAAACTTTTCTAATGCCTTTTTGGGCACAAATCACATTTTTGCTACTAAAAAAAGTTACATAAATACCTAAAACGCAGTATAATACTGCAATTTACATTAACGGAAAGTTAGTCGTTAAAGTAAATCGCAGTACTATACTAGGTATTATTAAAAAATTATGTTTTTTAAAGGAAATCGCAGTACAATACTACGTTTCGCTTAAATGCAGTACTGTACTGCAATTTCCTTATTAATTTGGCCCCACTCCTATTTCACTGCACATATTATTTTGTTTTAAATGTAAAACGCAGTATTATACTGTGTTTTACTCTTTTTTTGGCCCCACCAATAATTAACTGACATAACAATAATTCAAATACATAAAATGTGGTATTGTACTGCATTTTACATTAAAAAATTCAGCACCCCAAGCTCGGACTTGCCTTATTTAAAGGTGTTTCAATTTTATGAAAATTCATTCAATACAAACTTCAAACTTCCGTTCATACTTCTCTCTTCTTCTTATCAATCATTTTTTTACAATGTCTGAAGAGCCAAAAATAAAGGTTTCATTATATTGGGGGGTGAGGTTGTGTTGGAGAATAATTTTGTGAGATATAGCTCACCTCCACGGTGTCATGTCAAATTGCCGCTTACTATGGAGTATGATAAAATTGGTTTCGTTGTTATGTAAAAAAATGTGTGTGAGGAAGCATTCGGTTAACCCTAAAGTAACCGGTAGGTTTCCGTATTCAGTGACTCTACAGGGGTTTGCTTATTATTCTGAGTTTAACATCGAGGATGATGAAACTCTTAGAGATTTTTTGCGGATTCCGGATGAATACAGGGAATTTATTGTAATAAAATTATTGGAAATGTACGTCAAGGTGGAAGACGTTCCCAATAATGAGGGCGTGCATAGTAGGGATAACCCCAAGTCATCGAGTGGTTATTCTGGAGCAGTTTTTGCCAGACAGATTGCTGATGAAAGAGCTTGCCTTGATTTAAACTTGTCACCACCGGCGAATGAGCAGCCAGAAAATAATTTTTTGACTTTATATAATCCACAAGACGACTGGTAAACTTCAATTTTATTATGCTTTAGCGATGTTTATTTTATGTTTTAATTGGATTTGTATTAACACTTATATTTTTCATAGGGGTTACCGTCCGGATATGAATTTTACAAGTTATGACCCCGTCCCTAGTTGGAATATGCGTAGTTCTAGAGTATTGGAGCACGGTGGTCCATCCGGGAGTCATCACCAACAAGAAAATATCCATCATGAAACGTTAAGACAATACGACTTGTAAGTAAAGTGATATAGCTATATCTAAAGTATTTATGTAGTTGGGTAACTTATCATTTTGTTCTTTATGTGCAGTGAAAACAAGCTTTTTGATGTTCCTGACCTTACACAGTTGCCCATAGATGATGTATTGACTTGTGATTTGGCTGATGCACAGAGTCAAGAAGATGATAGTGATTATGACAACAATGCGGATGAGTTTGGGGATGATACACCCTTCCATGATGAGGGTGAAGATGAGGAGGAAGTGAATGTTGAACCTGAGCTGACGAGGGAGCATGTTCCTCCACCTCCCACTAGACAAAGAGTGTACGAGTCCCACGTGCCATTCATGAGCAGAATATTCCCTACCATGATAATTTTCCAAGTATGCCGAACATGGATGCCCTTACAAGGGATGATGACGAAATTCGATCAGCGATGTGGGATGAGTCTAGACCAGCAGTTCTGACAAAGGGCATGTATTTCCCCAATAAAGCTCGCCTAATTAGGGATGTAAAAATCTACAGTATAAGAGGGTGCCGTGAGATGACGGTAAGTGAGTCAACTACGGAAGTATACAAGGCTGTATGTCGTAGAGACTTTATGGGTTGTCATTGGATGTTGCGTGCCAGCAAGAAGAAATTAGGTTTGTGGAAAGTGGGTAAATTTATTAGCGAGCACAGATGTGAAATGGACATATTCAATGAGAATCACTTCAACTTGGATGTGGACTTGATTTCTCTTGTCTTGATTCCAAATTTGGAAGTGTCCATTAGGTTCAAGACTAAAGAGTGTATTACAGCCGTCCACCAGGAGTATGGTTGTACTATAAACAAAAGAAAGGCATATCTCGGTCGCAAACGTGACTTTGAACTTATTTATGGCGACTGGATAAGTCTTTTTCAAATCTGCCCAGGTACATAACCGCACTGCAACACTTTAACCCCGAGACTGTTGTTGAATGGAGGCGTGAGCGGAGTCTAGACAGACCCGAATATATTTTCAACTATGTGTTCTGGTCATTTAAAGCAGCAATTAATGGTTTTGTGCATTGTCGTCCTGTAATTTTCATAGACGGTACTCATGTCTATAGAAAGTATGATATTAAGCTTTTGATTGCAGTTGCAGTTGATGCCAACTGACAAATATTTCCACTAGCTTTTTCCATATGTGCCAACGAAAGCGAAGAGACATGGACACTTTTTTTGAACCACTTGAAGCAACACGTTATCAAACAACGTTCAGGTATTTGTCTAATATCTGATCGGCATGGTGGTATTTTATGTTCTGTACATCACTTGCCTGAATGGCAGGAACCATATGCATACCACCATTACTGTGTGAGGCACCTGAAGGCCAATTTCCAGAAGAAATATCCTGACAAGGCCTTGCATGACTTAATGTGGATGGCTGCAACTGAACACCAGCAGTGCAAATTCACGAGGCGCATGGAAGCGATCCGACAGATAGATCCACGAGCCTATACTTGGTTGATGCGACATGAGCTTCACATATGGACATTGTATGCTGATGGCGGCATACGATGGGGAGCCCTCACTACAAACGTGTCGGAGTAATTTAACGGCTTGTTGAAGTCTGCCCGTGGACTGCCTGTCACTGCCATGGTCCGCATGACATTCAAATAGAGTGCAGAGAGGCTTGTTGAAAGGCATGCAGCTGCATCGGCATTGATGGATAGGGGTGTTCAATTTATGCCAATACCCATGAGAAGATTTGAAACGTCCAGGAGGCGAGCACAGTGGCATTCATTTCTTCAGTACGATCATGAACGGGGTGTTTTTGAAGTTAAGACCGCTATCCGCTGACACTGTGGGAATAATCTATAGAAGGTGAATGAAAACAGAAGGTTATGTTCATGTGGGAAATGAACCATCTACCACATTCCATGCGAACATGCATTGAAGTACTTTTAACAAGTTGGATATGGGGTGACAAACTATATTGATAGGCAATATAGTGTTGCTGCATACGTAGACACGTATAGTAGAAAGTTGCAGCCATTAGGTGCTGAGCATTATTGGCCGCCGGAACCTTTTAAGATGGTATGTAATAAGGACTATTTGCGCAAGCTGCAAGTGCAAAAGAGAACGCGTATACGGAACCAAATGGATGTTGGTGACACCGTTTATGCGCATAAATATGGCATATACTCGCAAACAGGACACGACCATCATAAATGTCCTTCAGGTGGTGTGCGTAGTGGTGGTAATCCGGCTCTTGGTTCAAGTTCGTCGAATGTACCCAACTATCAAGGATACCCCTAGTCTTTTGTTTTGGTATTGTTTTTTGTAATACGTGTTTGTACTTGTGTATGTTGCAATATATATCAAATAAAATTATGTTCCACAATCTGGAATGAGTGAAGAAAAAGCTGTTTAATTACAGGAAAATGTAATATGTAAAGCGTAGTATGATAGTTTCATATAACAACACAAGCACTTAAACTTAACTTCCACTTCAACTAAAATAAAATTTAGTACAACAAACAAGGAAAACATTACTACAGTACAAACACAAACATAGCAGGCCAACATAATAAAAATACATGAAATATAAAAAATACACTAAACACATACATGCCAATATTTAGTCCCGGTTGCTATTTATTCTCCGCTCCAACCACTTAAATCGTTCTTCCAGGTGTTCTTTTTCTTCTTCTACCTCTTTCAGTTTTGCCTTCACCTCCGCAAGTTCCCGTTTATATTTTTTTTTACGTTTCTTTTGTGCTTCACAATTTCATTGTGCTTTCTATTTTTCTTCTCCCACCTCCTTCAGTTTCACCCTCATGTCTGCAATAATTCTATTGCTTTCTCTTTCTTGTTCCTGTTGGCCTAAACACACATTATGAAGATACTACAGTTGTTCTCTGTAGCATTCCTGATAACATGGTTCATCAACCCATTCCTCAAAATCACAAATAGGTTTGCCGGGAACCTTGTAAAACTGGTTCATACAGTGCCAGTAGCGACGTCCAACTTCACCACCATCCCAACAATTTTGCATCGAGCATTCATTTCCACAGCTGCACTTTGGTGGACGAAGAGGTTGAGTCATTTAATGAAATATTTGCTTTTAATAAAAAAAACCTTACTTTTAATGAAATATTTGCTTGTAGTAATTTTTAAGCACTCAAAATAACTACAATGAGCCCGTTATTTATAGGCGAGACAAAATATATAAAGTGTGGTATAGTACTGCATTTTATGGAGTTGTCTTGTCGTTCCAAAAAAGATAAAATCCATGTGAAAAAAGTTGTTTTATTGCAGAAAAATTTAATACTTAAAGCATGGTATAGTACTACGCTTTATGGAGTTGTCTTGTCGTTCTGAAAAAGATGAAAACCATGTGAAAAAGCTGCTTTCTTGCAAAAAAATTTAATACTTAAAGCATGGTATAATACTACGTTTTATGAAGTTGTCTTGTCGTTCTGAAAAAGATGAAAACCATGTGAAAAAAGCTGCTTTCTTGCAAAAAAATTTAATACATAAAGTGTGGTATAGTACTACGTTTTATGGAGTTGTCTTGTCGTTCTTAAAAAGATAAAATCCATGTAAAAAAGGATATTTTATTGCAGAAAAATTTAATACTTAAAGCGTGGTATAGTACTACATTTTATGGAGCTGTCTTGTCGTTCTGAAAAAGATGAAAATAATGTGGAAAAAACTGCTTTCTTGCAGAAAAATTTAATACTTAAAGCATGGTATAGTACTATATTTTATGGAGTTGTCTTGTCATTCTGAAAAAGATGAAATCCATGTGAAAATAGTTGCTTTTTTTATGTTTCCTTTGTGCAATGATGGTTTTAGTTCTACTATTTGTTTTTGTGTTAGGTTTGCAATGTTTGTGTTTATGTTGTATGTTAAAGTAAAATTGCTGTTCAAATGCAATTAAAATAAAATTATTGTTAAAAGATAATTGTTACCATGATTTACATAATGCACTATTTACACAAAGTAAAAAAAATAAGTAAATCAGTGAGTCCCGCAGCCAGTGTGCTTTAGTGCTGTTGCTGGTCTGAGTCGCATCCCCTGTCGCCCGGGTACACTATCTGGATCATCATCATCAAGACGTCTCTTTATGAGAGGATGCGCAGCAATATCGACACCACAGCTGGCAGGATCAGAAGAATAGGCCATCGGGCCATCAGCAACCTACAAAACAAGTATTAATCTTAGGATGTGAGAAAGTATATTTGTATTTTACGTGTTGAGTCAAAAAATATTTTCTCACCATGGTCTCGTCGGCCGCCTAAGTATATGCATCCGTGGTGTCCTAATCAAAGCGTGTAGTGGCCTCAAAGATGGGCTGGGACGAAACCTTCATAAGAAATTTAAAAATTAATTAATGTCAGCTCATTAAGGAAAAGAAAACAAATTGAAATTTTAAGGTAATACAAACATACCTGCGCCTGTGGTAGATCTGCATCAACCGCTGGGGATGAGGCATAACTCCACCTGCGCCAGCCATCCACGTCTCGGGTGGGCCGATCCTCAGCTGCGGTAGATGGGCATGCAAAGTATTGGTCTACATTCCCGTCGAATGTACCCGTGATCGACAATGCTCCTGAAGGGGTGATGTGCGATGCTGGCAGAGATAGCTGAAGGTTGTACGACGGCATGCTCCTGGAAGGCTCATCCGCCTGAGGTCTATAGCCCGGCTGATCATCTCCAAGAGCCTCATCTCCAAAATCCCCATCATGTCCCTCAATAGGTGGGCCAACAGGTGCCTTACATCCCCCTTGTTGGGGACCACCTCCTCGCCGTCCCCCACAACCCCCGCGACCCCATGGGGCACCCCTGCCTTTTGGGGCACCCCTCCCTCATGCCCTACCCCTGCCTCATGGGACACCCCTACCCTGATGGTAGTCCTCTGCCGCCGCAAACTGAGCCTCGTGATCCAACCTCGCGCCATCTCTCGCTTGAAACAAGGTCCGACGAGCCAGATCTGCCACCCGCCGGCCCTACTCAACGAGTGCAGCACTGTCGGCATGCTGCTGCATCTCTTGCCCAATAGCCAGTGAAACACTTAAGATATTAATTAAATAACGCTATATCACAAATATAAGTTATTAATAAGCCACAAAAACATACCAGTGCCTCGTGCCTCCGGGAGTATGGTTTGTAGCGCTCGCCAAGTACATGAATGGGGTTCCCGATAATCAGTCGGGTGTGACGGCGGTACCATGACGTATACGGGTGAATAGTGGCCTCCTGGGTAAATGTAGGTGGTGGCAGAATGTGGTCACCTTGTTGCTCCCAAATATGGACCTGCTGCTGGAGCCATCCCATAAATATATCGTCCACCCTGACACGGTCATCCCGCTGATAGTGTGTAGGGACCCATGAAGGCTCCCTCGGTATAGGCTGGGGACGGTGAAACTGGCGAAGCACACGCTCTGTGGCATGATACTCAACCGTATCGAAGAAGATCATCGGGACGGAGGTGCTCCAAAGCAGTCGGTCGACTGAGCAATAATTGGGCAACTCAGCTAGCAACTCGTCGCTATATGGCATCCAGATGAACTACCAAATAATAACATAAAAGTGAGTATGCGCAACACAACTCAATTTATAACAAGTAAGTGTGGGTACATATTTACCTGTCCGGCCACCAAAATATCTAACACATCCCTGACAGGGGGGAGATTATGATGAGCGTCGGTCCCTCGGTAGTTCCCATGCCGGAGAACCCACATAGAAGCTAGAAGGAGAAACGGATAAGCCTCTTCGAGCTCTAGTGGTGGTAGAGGTAGCTGCAACGGCATGATTCGCTGCCATGCCCAAACCTAAGATAAAAGGTTGATGTAAAATTTATGAGTCATTTCGACCATATAAAATTCAGAGTAATGAACAGAGTATTCGAAAATGTTGTCACCTGTAGGAGGGGCAGAAAATCACATATGTCTACCGCTGGGCCCATGCTCGCCCAACACATGCACCTATACAGGTATGCGAGGACAGCAGCACCCCAGGTGTACATGGGTAAATCATCCAGCTGTTGCAGATGATGGAGGAAGCGCATACTCACCAAACTCTCCGAAGTGTTCGGGAACAAGACACCCCCGAAAAGAAGGAGCAGTGCCAACCACGTGTACCTCTCAATATGGAGATCTTCCGTCTCTCTGGTAATGTCTAGGTGCGGACTACTCGGGCATAGAAAGGATGCTGCGCAATGAACTCCCATAAATCGTCAGGTCTCCTGGCGCGGAGAGACTGATCCGATAGTTGTCCCTCCCATACAAAGGAGGACCTATGGTCGCCCTGCAACACCAATAGCTGATCCTCTGCAGGTCCAGGATGCGCAGGCGGAAAGTCCATGCCGTCTACTCTAATTTAAAGAAAATTAATTGTGTGTGTTAGTTTAATAAATTAAATAATTATTTTTAATATTGGACTTAATAATTATGTATGGGTTCCAAGATCGATATTATAGGCCCGGTAGCACCAAGTTATCCTTAATTATTATGCGTGTCAATTTCAACATTTTTAGAATTTTGTTAGTTTAATAAATTAAATTGAAAATTCTTGAATTGGACTTAATAATTATGTATGAGTTCCAGGCTCGATATTAGAGGTCCGGTAGCACAAAGTTATCCTTAATTATTATGCGTGTCAATTTCAATATTTTTAAAATTTTGTTAGTTTAATAAATTAAATTAAAATTTCTTGAATTGGACTTAATAATTATGTATGGATTCCATGCTCGATATTATAGGTCCGGTAGCACCAAGTTATCCTTAATTATTATGTGTGTCAATTTTAATATTTTTAGAATTTTGTTAGTTTAATAAATTAAATAATTATTTTTAATATTGGACTTAATAATTATGTATGGGTTCCAGGCTCAATATTATAGGTCCGGTAGCACCAAGTTATCCTTAATTATTATGCGTCAATTTCAACATTTTTAAAATTTTGTTAGTTTAATAAATTAAATAATTATTTTTAATATTGGACTTAATAATTATGTATGGGTTCCAGGCTTGATATTTGAGGCCCGATAGCACCAAGTTATCCTTAATTATTATGCGTGTCAATTTCAATATTTATAGAATTTTGTTAGTTTAATAAATTAAAAAATTAATTATTTAAAAAATATTGGACTGAATAATTATGTATGGGTTCCAGGCTCGATATTTGAGGCCCGATAACACCAAGTTATCCTTAATTATTATGTGTGTCAATTTCAGTTACCGATAGAATTTTGTTAGTTTAAGGAATTAAATTAAAAATTATTGAATTGGATTGAATAATTACTGGGGCAGGTTCCAGGCTCGACATTAAATTTTTACTTTTGTAAGTTTATTTTTATAAATTATATAATTATTTTTGTAAAGTATATTTGGATAGAGTTTGCGGTTACTACATACTTAAACTACAGAGACTCTACGCTAAAAGACTCTACATTTTACTACGCTAAAAGACTCTATATTTTACTACGTTAAAAGGTTCTATATTTTAGTACGCTAAAAGGTCACTATTACATATAAAAATAACAAACATAACATACAAATATAAACAACAAACTAAATAAATAATATTTATTTATTATTTAACCAAATAAAAATATAACATTAACAATAATAAGTATTGACCAAATTTTAATAATTTTTTGTTCCCAAGCTAATAAATCAATCCAAGTATAAATAAGATACAAATTTAAACACAAACATAACACAAACTAACATGGAAACATATTCAACAGTACAAATATGCATGTACTATACGAGTTTCGACATAAACAAAAT
>MU781444.1:3918-35329 GCA_026770625.1 Nicotiana glauca
AAGTACGCCATTAACAATTCATCTCTTCCTCCAGCACCCCTCATCTTGCTATAAAACCCCCTCAGATGGGCTATAGGGTCGCCATGTCCATCATAAAGATCAAACTTTGGTAACTTGAAAACCGCAGGCAGTTGGACTTCTGGAAACAAGCACAGGTCTTTATAAGCAACACTCACTTGTCCTCCTAGACCTTGCATATTTCGAAATGATTGTTCCAAGCTTTTCACCTAACGTATCATCTCCTCCTGCTCGGGGTTTTTAGGAGGTTTTTCTTCTTCAGCTGAAATATCAATAAGAGGAGTATAAGAGTATGGTTCGGGAGGTTTGAAAATGGGCTCAGGTGGATAATAGTGGTTTTCCTGTGTTTGGAACAATGGTTCGCTCGAAGATTTGTGTAACATGGCGGTCGGAGGAGCCACGAACACAGGAGCAACTGGTGGTGGAGGGCATGGGTTTTGATTTGGTGGTGGAGGTGGTGGTGTTTGGGAAGTGGTGGCATAGTATGGCTGATAAGTAGGATAGGCCGGAGAAGAATTCACGGTGGGAGGATCTTGTGATTGGACTGGTGGCGGGATATAGGCAGGATTGGCAGGATAAGTTGGCAGGGGATGTCCTTTTGCCCAGTCCTGGTACATTTCGGCCATCTGTTGTTTTGGCTTATACATTTCCTCTTTCATAGCATTGATATCTACCACTTCTTCCTCCCTAGCCGGGTCAACAATAGTTGCCTTGATCTTTTGGCTGACCATTTTTTACATGTCTTTGGAGCGGGTATTATATGGATGAGTTGCCAGAATGCCAACTATCTAAACCACCTATTTGGACTCATCAACAACAACAACGTTATTAGTGGTTAGGGCATTAACAACCAAATAATCGCACACTTGGAGCATGGATGCACCTAGGCAATTAACGATTTCTAATATGCATTTGCTCGGCCACGTGCATCATCCCGGCTTCTCTATTGTGGCTTCTTTCTTTTATTCTTGCCTTTTTATTTGCTTTTCCATTTTCTTTTGTTGTGGCTTTTCCCTCTCTTTGTTTTCTTTTCTTTCTTTTTCTCTTCCGCTTCTTTTTTATTTCTCCACTATTCTTTTGCTTTTATTCCTACTGCATTTTCGTATTTTTTATATGGTTATGGTCGGATCTTATGAAAATTGCCTATATATCTTAACTGTGCCTGAATCAAATCAAGTGGAATTTTGCCAATTAATATAAAATTAAAAGCAAGAAAATAGAAACGCAATTTTTGGGAATTTTCAAATTTTCATTAATGATAACTGATTACATCCATACTAGGCTATTGTTTTCATTTTCAAAAATAAAAAATACAGACTTAAGACTTGACTATTTATTTAGGAGTACATCAAAGCTTCAAACCCTAGGGCCCGCGGGGCATCATTTGGCATCGCTGCGGGCCTTCTCGCAAGACCCCTTTGTAATTGCTCCAAATCACTCATAACTTGTCTGATAAATATCATCACTGCTGCAGAAGAAGTGGTATAACCCATCTTTTTACCATCCTGGCATCTTTTAACAACATAGCGTGCAATGCCCCGAATCCTTTCCCTAATTTGGCCCTTTTCCTGGAGAAGTCGGCTTATTTGTCGGGTCCGGGCTTCAAGTACTTGAGAATCTTGGAGGTGAAGATCTTGTAGCAATTTTATTTCCTTTTGCATTTCAGCAATCATCTCATAACAACGATCCCTTTCAGCCTGAAAGTCTTTGTCTAACCGGGCCGCCTTTTCTTCCCGAGCATTTGCTTTTCTTCTCATGTTGGCAATGGTCCCTTCATAGTCTTTTTTTATCTGTTGTACATATTGGGCCCTTTCCTTAGTTTTCTTGGCCCACTGTGCTCGAAGTCTTGCCATGTTCCTTTCGGATTTTTCTAACTCTTCTTGACAATCCGAGACTTGCTCTTTCAACCCCTTGATCAATTTTTCATCAGACATGCTTCTTTCTCGATTTCTAGCATCGATTTTCATTTGTTGAATCTGTGCCTTAAGAGCTTCATTTTCCTGGGCCAATTTCTTTTTCTCCCCTTCATCAGCCACAATTTGCATACTTTTCTCAAATTGAAGGTCCCGCATCTGTTGCTCCAACTCCCCAATTTTAGCTCGGTATTCTTTCTCTTTTGCCAACCAATCCCATTGGACTTGGGCTCCGTCAGTAAATTGCTATACGTGGGGCCTCTTAGCGGGTCTCCCAGGAATCTGAAACCTTTTGCCGAACCAGATCAAATACTTGGGGTCCACTTCACCCTTTGCTCGGTCTTGTATCATAGTGTCAGGCTGCAGAAACCGACTCTCATTCCATATCTTTCAGATTCTCGCTTCCGGGAAAGCAGCTTTAGGACCCAACTCAATAATTTGTTCACTCAAGTCCTCATCATTATGTACTGTCTGGAACCTTCCAAATTGTCGCAGGACCCGATAAGGAGCGTAAGGTTGTATGCTTCGAATACCGATTAGAAGAATATAAGGGACTTCTGCTGATGTGTAGACAACTTCAGTATCGGGAAGCCACCCATAATCCCACTCAATCTTATCTGCGGTCACTGATCTCAAGCATGATGACCAAGCTTCAACACCCTCGGGAAAGTTAATGCCTGTGACCCGGGTTTCAAATTCACTAATGCAACTAAGCCCGGTTAAACCGAAATTCATATACCCTGTACGGTGGAATAGATGCTCTTGGATCCACAATTGTAGTAAGAGATTACATCCTTGAAAGAATTTCTTGCCCTCTCGGCATTTGGTTAAATCTCTATACATCTCTGCTAGGATCACAGGAACTATCGTGCTAGTAGGTTTCTTTGTTGCCACATCCAACATCCCTACTAGACCGAGGTCTATGTGACCGTCTTTCCTTGGGCAAATCACAATTCCTATAAAAGCCACCATAAATGCTAACCCTCGCCGAGCCTCCCATTTGTCTTTATTTCCAGCGGGTGTCAGGACGATGTTAGGTTCTTCGAAGCCCCTCGGGTTGCCATATCGATGATAGAGAAAATGCAAAGTACAACACCCTTCCACTAGACACGGGTCTTGGATATCCCGACTGATATTCAGCAAGTCTAAGAATCTGTGGAGTGTGACTGGTCTCGGTGATAAAGGATATCTACTTCGCATGTTTCCATTAAGGCATGCATACCCTGCCATTTCTTCCAATGTCGATGTGAGCTCACAATCAGAGAATCTGAAGATATTTCGAGTCGGATCCCAAAACGGTATCAATTCTTCAACAATATCCTTTCGCGGCTTTATGTTCATAAGTCCCACAAGGCCGTCCAGAATTTTTACCACTGATTCTTTACTTCCATCTCCTAAATCGTCCCACCACATATGGAGCTTAAGGGGTATCTCGCTCAGGACTGAGAAGGTTCCGATGTCATTTGAATTCATCATGCACATTTTATTTAAAGTAATTTTAATGATTAAAGGGAAAAAGTAGCTATTTTTTGCAAAATTTTTTGTTTAAGAAGCTACACACTCGATGATTAAAAATACATCAAAATTTCACATCCTGGGGCCCGTGGGGCATCACTCAGCATCGCCACAGGCCTGCGCAAGACTGAGAAAGTTTTAATGTCAATTGCGATTATTTTAACAACAACTGGCCATGTAATGGCTTATTTGACAAAGTGGCTAAAAATTTTGACAAAACTTGATTTTGCGGATACGGCCTTTCAGCACTTCCGAAAGGGAGATTTTAAGGTTATGCCCGCAAACTGTCTTTAAAAAATGACTCAGGGTGGTTGTTCTTGCAAAACGGCCTTCCGGCGTCCTTTTGAGGGACATTCGGCTTATTTTAAACAAGAATGGCATCACCCGACTTATTTGTAACAAAAATTAAAATTTGACATTTTTGTCTATTTTTGCAAAAGGGATGGTTGGACCTGTCAAGGATTGCCTAAGTATCTCACATCCGGTGAGAATCAAACCAGCCTAGTTCGGGCCGATTGGCCAAAAATCAAAATTGTTTTTTACCACAATATTTTTTCAAATATTTTCTCTTTTTCTATATTTTCTCTTCTTCTTTTTTTCGAAAATCCGGCGGCATTTCGGTACTAATTGGGCATTGGGTTTTTCACAATAAATGGTTATCCTCCCTTAGTCCTAACACTGATATTTTCATAATTTTTCACTCATTGTATTCAATTCGGTCAACATGCGGAACCGAGCAAATAAATGCAAGTAGCACGTAATATGCATCAGGATGGTCATTTCAGTTTGGGTCACCTGTCCTAGACGGACCCAACTCCTGTGAGTCCCCTAAGTCAAAATGCACGTGATGCAAATAAGCGTCCTACTAGGGATCCGGCATGAGTTTATTGTCTTCTAGGTTTAAAACCTAGGTTTATTGGTCTAGACCTGGCTTACCCGAGCGGACAACTCAGGCCGAAGAGGAGGCAGCGTACCGGGGATACAGAAGCTCCGCCGGTTTTGCAACTTATCCAAACCTCGTTCTTAATTGGGAAAAAGACTCTAAACAGAAGAGAAGCTACACGAAGTGCACCCTTCTCCATGATGTAGAAGACTTAGAAAGAGGGAAGGATTCACGATAGTTTATATACAATTTAACAAATATTAAAGCGGTAAAACATTTAGCACATAAGGCATGGAACATGTAGCAAAATCAAATAAAGCCAAATACAACAATTTAACTGAGCTCGAATTCTTGAACCCTGAACCGAAGTTCTGGGTTCTTGTTACCCAGCAGAGTCGCCAGAGCTGTCACACCTCCTTTTTCCAATACTTTACTACACCCCGGGGAAGGGTATAATAAAAAAGAAATTTTTCCACTTAAAGGACAATCGAAACGGGATTCGTTTATTAGGAGATTCAGAGTCGCCACTTGGGAGATTAATGGTGTCCCAAGTCACCGGTTTGAATCCCGAATCGAGGAAAGGGTTTGACTCTGTATTACAATCGCGAACCAGAAATTCAGGTAGGGAATTCTGTTAACCCGGGAGAAGGGGTTAGGCACTCCCGAGTTCCGTGGTTCTAGCACAGTCGCTCAACTGCTATATTTGGCTAAATTTTGATTTTTATACATGTTAAACCTACAGTGCAATTTCTAAAGTTATTTATCACTTTTTGTCAATTATTATTTTATTTAAGAAAGTAAACGTTGTTTAAGAACGTATTTTCGGATCACGTCACATGAAATGCACCCGGATCCTCGACACATTCCTATTCAACATTTTTGGATTCGGATTTGGGTCGCATGAAATGCACACCCGTATTTAGGAAGGTAAGATTTATTAAAAATCGCGCCTAAAGCGACTAACGTGTTGTTATCTTTTGGAAAGGCCGTAAAATTTGCTAAATGGCCTGTCTCGAATACTAAGTATTTTATTAAGTAATTAATGAGGGCCCCACAATTGTATTTTTAGTTTGGTGAGGCTCGTCTCATTTTTATTAAAAGGCCGTTCTAAAGCAAACTATAATTTTCTATTTATTTGTCTCTAAAAGGCTAATTAATTTACGGATATAAATTTGAGCCTTGAATTCAAGTCCGAATTCAAACAAAAGGGGAAACCCTTTTAGCTTGAACCCGCTACTTAATTCAAAACCCAATTTTATATTTATGACTTAATTTCCTCTATTTCTAATATATTAACATTATCAGTTGCTATTATTTAAAGTGAGCAAGGAATCTGGGCTTCGAGTTCAAGTCCACACTTGAACAAAGGGCGCGCCTCTTAATTCAAACGTGCTACCTAACGAGAAAGACCAAAACCATATTACTAATTTTAATCCTAACTCCAACGTGTGTTAAACAGTAGGAAATAGTGTATGAGTGGAAGCCTAAGCTCTATACTGATTACTTACACTTTGGGCATGATATCTTTGAATGCTGGAAGTCAAACAAACCTGAGGAAAATGAGGAATTTCAGGCCCCTAAGAGAAGGAATAGGGGCAGAAGAAGAAGAATTATTCAGAAATGGGAACCTAAAAACAACAGGAGAGGGATGCAGGGCAGGAAGTAATAGAGGGTATGCAGAACAGCACAGGAGAAGGGGAAGAAATACATGAAGGTGGGGAAAAGCAGAAAGGCAAGATGGTGCAGAATGGCCCTGGAAATGGGGAGCAAAGCAAAGAAATTGATAAGCAGCAAAGTTATACAGAAAGAAGTAGTACAAACAGATTTCAGATACTGTGTGAACTGAGTCAAACAGTTGCACAGGGAGGGGGTTTGAGTCCTACTGATATACAACACCCCCCATGATTATAAGCACATGGAATATAAGGGGGCTTAATAAGCCCCATAAGCAAAAAGAATTGAAAATCTTTTTGCAGAAGAATAAGGTAGATATAGTGAGATGTCTAGAAACCAGAGTTAAAGAGAAAAAATCAAAAACAACACTGCACAGGGTAGCAAGAGATTGGGGATACTGTCGCAACTATACAAAAGCAAAAAATGGTAGAATATGGTTATTATGGAAGGCAAATATAGCAGTAAATGTTATCCAAGTGCATGAGCAATGTATACATTGTGAAGTAAAGGATGCATTAATTGGAAACCAGATTTTGTTCACAGTAGTCTATGCCAGAAATAAACAACAGGAGAGAACTAGCTTATGGAGTGAACTGCAAATGATTGGAAGTCAGACTCAAACCCCATGGCTCATATGTGGGGACTTCAATAGTGTACTAAGTACTGAGGACACGTTGGGACTTCTAGTTACTATGAATGAGATAAGGGAGTTCAAGGACTGTGTTGAGTCAATCCAATTGGCAACCCTGAACACAAAAGGATACTTTTATACCTGGTGCAATAAACAACATGCAGATGATAGAGTGTATAGCAGAATTGATTGGGCCTTTGGAAACTTTGAGTGGATCAGGAACTATGGACATGTGGAAGCTGTCTGTCTAGAGCCTGGAGTATCAGATCACTCTCCTATAGTGATCCAAATCTGGAAGAGGATGAACCTATATCTCAAACCATTCAAAATGTATATGGTGACTATGGAGCATACAGAATTCAAAACAATGCTTGAAGGAATATGGAGGCAGAAGAAAGAGTGTGATCCTATGGATAATGTATGGCAGAAACAACAACAAATGAAGGTTGCAGCAAAGGGACTAAATAAAGAGATGGCAAGTTATGAGAAAAAATTGAGCTATCATAGGCAACAACTGGAATATGTACAGAATAACCTGAAAACTAGGCCCTTAGATCAGAATATGATAGAGGAAGAAAAGAAGATACTGCAGGATATAAAGAAATGGAGTTCAATAAAAGAAAGAATACTGAGGCAAAAGTCAAGAGTGAACTGGATAGATCATGGAGATTCGAATTCTAGATATTTCTATGCTTAGTTGAAAATGAGAGCAAGCAGGAATGCAATATCATTAGTATATGATGCAGGGGGATTCAGAATCACAGAACCTAAAGAAGTGGAAAAGGAGTTTGTCATTTTTTTTAAGCAGTTGATGGGAACTGATACTGGGATTAAGCCATGTCCTCATACAGAGATCATAAAAAAAGGAGTGTGTCTAGCAATGCAGCAACAATAGGAGTTAATACAGGAGGTCACTCATGAGGAAATTGATGCAGCAGTAAAGGACATGCCAAGTGATAAAGCACCTGGAGTGGATGGTTTCCCAGTAGAGTTTTTCAAAATGAACTGGAATGAAGTTAAAAAGGATATTTATGCAGCTGTGAGGTTCTTCTTTCAAACAAGCAGGATGAAGAAAGCATGGAATTGTACAGCAATTACTTTGATCCCCAAAGGTACCAATCCAACAACTGTAAAGGATTACAGACCTATAGCATGATGCACTACAGTTTATAAGATCATTGCCAAAATAATGACTAAAAGGATGAAAAAGGTAATTGAGGGCTTAATTGGACAATCACAATATGCTTTCATAGAAGGGAGAAGTATAGTGGATAATATCTTGTTTAGCCATGAACTGTTCAATGGATATAACAGGAAAGGCTTATTACCAAGATGTACTCTAAAGGTGGACTTAAAGAAGGCTTATGATTCCCTGGATTGGTATTTTTTAAGATGCATGCTCACAGACTTGGGGTTCCCACAGAAGTTAATAGGGTGGATCATGGAGTGTGTGACAACAATATCCTATTCTTTAACTCTTAATGGAGGACATACTAAGCCATTACCTGCAAAAAGAGGACTCAGACAAGGAGATCCAATGTCACCTTATCTGTTTGTAATTGCCATGGAGTATCTGCAGAGGGAGATGAGTACACTTGCAAATCAAAAGGACTTCAGATACCACCCAAAATGCAAGAAGCTGGGAGTGACACACATTTGTTTTGCTGACGATCTTTTAATGTTTTGCAGGGGTGACAAAAAATTAGTTAATGCATTGAAAAGTGTGTTCAACAAATTCTCACAAGCATCAGGATTGCAAGCTAGTGCAGAAAAGAGTTCAATATATACAGCAGGAGTCCCTCAGCATATCAAAAAAGAATTGATACAGCTCACTGGATACATAGAAGGCAGTATACCTTTCAAGTACTTGGGAGTACCACTATCTGCAAGGAAACTCAATATACATCAATGTCTGTCATTAGTTGAAAAGATAACAGAGAGAATCAGATGTTGGTCAGCAAGGATGCTTTCATACTCTGGAAGAATTCAACTTATCAAATCAGTGCTATTTGGAGTCCAAACTTACCGGGCTCAAATATTCTTGATTCCAAAAAAGATCATGAAGATGATAGAGACACTATGCATGACCTTTTTGTGGACTGGATCAAATGAAATCTCTAAGAAAGCTCTAATTGCATGGGATACAATATGTCAACCTAAGTCAACAGGAGGATTAAATGTTGAACATGAGGCTATGGAACAAGGCAGCAATTTTAAAACACTTGTGGGCATTGGCCATGAACAAAGACTCTTTGTGGATTAAGTGGGCACACAGCTATTACATAAAGAGGAAAAAGATCGAGGAGATTCCTACACCCAAAACAGCAGCATGGGTGGTAAGAAAGATTATGGATGCAAGAGATGAAGTACTGAAAATGAGTACAGACAATCAAGAGATTGCAGGCATTCTGGAAAACAATGTGAAGAAAGGAAAATTCTAAATTCACAAGATATACATTCAAATGCTGCCACAATTCAATAAGGTTGAGTGGAAGAGCATCCACATGCACTCACAGATACATCCCAGATTTAAGTTTCACATGTGGTTAGCCATAAACCAAAGATTAGCAACAGTGGATAGACTTAATAAACTTGGCATCAATGTGCAAGCAGAGTGTGTGTTTTGTGGACAGGATGAGGAAAGGTTTGAACATCTATATTTTGATTGTCAGAGTACTAGGAAGCTATGGGAAAGGATACTACATTGGCTAGGACATACAAGGCAGATTGGAGACTGGAGCCAGGAATTGAATTGGATGAACAACATGGCTAAAAAGAAAGAGCAGATAGCAGAAATGACTGTAGCATCGTTTGCAATGGTCGTGTACTGTATCTGGTGAGAGAGAAACTCAATGAGATTCAACAAAGGAAGATTTAACATTGATGAAGTTTGTAGAGAATTGGCAATGCATATACACATCAAAGGAAGAAAGAAAATCAACTGGGCAACAGGATTAGAATTTGTAAATAGGATGCCTTAGTTTAATATTTCCATTAGTGCTTGCTAGCATAGGCAGATTTACTTGTATATAGCTATTAGAGATTAATGGTCAGCATTAATCTGGATATTGACCATTAATCTGGATATGTAATGATTTTTTTTGATGAAATAAAAAGCAATTTTCGTTAAAAAAAAATTTAATCCTAACTTTCAGCACTTTTAGACTTCACTAATTAACCCAATTTGTATTAACAAGAGATTTCTTTACAACTTGGGCCTTCCCAATACCTAGCCCGATCTAAAACATACGAATATAGTCTTTCATTGATTAGCCAGGACAAACCTTGAGCCCCAAATTTTATTCCAAAGTTTTTACTTTGGCTTAGTAACGAGCCCAAGCATTTAATTCTGAACAGAAAACAACTTGCAGCTTATTAAAATCCAAGAGCCTATTATGTATTTCAAATAAATCCAAATTATCATTTAACATATGAAGAATAACCTAATGTAGTATGATTTACTAAGCAGAGTTTAACACACATGATTTACAAGGCTAAAACTGGGTATACTATGCTGGAGCACTTTGATAACGCATCTCTCACAATTTGAACCAGCTAGTAACTCAATTACTTATGAAGCACATTGTATTAATGATATTAACAGATAAATAAGACTCAAATGAAGATTATCTTCATATGTTCTACCATAATTTGTATCTAAACTTAAACTAAGCTAAGTATACTAATACTACTAAATCGCATTACACTAGCTACCATACACAACTACACGGTTATAATGCATTGAATTATTACAAATCAAAAGTCCATAACAGTCTGATCATTAACTAGTGCAATTCTATACATGTGATTCTAGAAAATATAATCCTAATTAGTTATATAATTCTACGAATACAATAAACACATAGTACAGCCTAGTGATAACAGGAGAAAAATTGGAATCCATTTCTCATTACTTCAAACTTGATCACATCTCAACAATGGATCCTCAATTATAAGCCAAAGAAAAATACCTGGAAATTTGAAACACAAAGGAGAAGAGAAGGATCAGCAACAATTCTAACACAAAATCATTCTAAACAGCAACAGCAGTATCCACAGCAACCAACAGCAATTGCAGGAATTATTTTCAACCAAAATCAAACTCCAAACCACTCAAAACCACATCAACAATATGTATTGACCCAAAATTCAGCTAAATAATATCCTGAATCTACTTGAACTGATTTAAAACGAATTCTGATCCTCAAACACCAAAATTTGAACTAAGAAAGCTGAAATTAAACTGAATTTTTTTATGCGACAGTATATTTTGGTTTTTCTACTGATTTTTCTATCTTTTTTGGTTTTTCTATTGTTTTTTGGAGTTTTTCTGTTTTGAATTTCGAAATTTGATCTGAGAGTTGAAGAGGAGGTTGAGGAGGGAAAATGTGGAGGTTCAAAACTTGTTATTAAGGCATTGATGATGCCCTTTTATAGACAAAGATGAGGACAACCCTCAATTTCTATTTACACTATTGGTCCTTCTTTTTTATTCATTTTAGTCCTCTAGTTCTTGACTTGTTACTCAAGTAAGTATCCTAAGTTAATGAAATATGCATTTAAACACTACTCTAGAAGGTCCTGGCATATTCTACCCTATCCCAAATACCTAAACTAACCCTGTATATAAACTATATTTACAGCTATAACCAAATAGATCCCTAAACTCTAATTTACCACATTGAAGAACAATCATTGAGCAAATTGCCATTATCAAAACTGAACCAACTTCGACTAATCTAACAACTAATTACTTGAACTAATCAGATTAGCATTTAACGATTAACAGAACAAGACACAATCGAACTAGAATTAAACTATACTAAAGAGCAAACAAAAATCAAATCACTGTTAATATTGAACCAAACCACAACTAATCAAAAATTTTACGAACTTATTCATTATTCTAATTAGACGAAGAATCAGAGAAGATAAAAAAAAAAAGACGAGGACTCACGACTTCATTGGTCAGTCGATTCTCTAACCTCGGCACTCAACTGATCCTTTATAACACTAAAAACCTTGAGAAGAAGATGAGGAGAAACCCATGGCACCAATTTATGCAAATTTGATGAAATCGAGACTCGTCGGAAAATCTTCAAATCTAAATTCGAGTCGTTCCGGCTATATTCGAGACCCAAGGTCCTAGGGGGTGTGTAGAGAAGGCCAGGGCAGTTTTGTGGTGTTAATTTGGGGCTGTTTGCCATACTTTGTGTTTTTGGCCGGAAAAATTAGATCGGATATTCGACGAGATTGGCTACGATTCGAAGGAAGCCAGTTTGATATTTGGAATAAGGAAGAGAAAGAGAATCTGGGGTGTGATTTTGGGAGGGATTGGCCATGGTGGAGTTCGCCGCTGGCGGTGGTTCCGGCGAAGTGCAGAACAGTACGAGGAAGATGAAGGGATGATCTCTGAGGCTATACGTATATTCGGACCATTATATCACAATAACACCAACCGCTTGTGGCCGTTGGATCAGGAGGATTGATGGCCCAGATTAAACGATGCCCAAACGGCGTCGTTTCAAAGAGTATGGAGATTGGGTCGGGTGAAGGGGCGTGTTTGGGCCAGGCGTGGATGCTGGGGTTTTGAGGGTTTGGGCCACAGACCTTGTTACAAAAGTGGCCCCAATTGATTTTCTTATAAAACCAAATTTAATTAAAGCCTCCTCTTATTTCTTTTATTCCCTAGTTTTTTGTTTGTTTTTTTTATTATTTTGTATTATTTTCTGATTTTAAAAAGGTGCAAAAATTAAAATAATAATTAAACGAAACTAATTAATGCCTAAAATTACTTTAAAAACTATTTTGCGATAATTTCACAATTAAAACAATAAAAATGCTAAAGTGAACTATTTTTGTTATTTTTCGTCATAACTTATTCTAAAACAAATTAATCCCTAATTAATACTAAAATATAAAATTAAATCCTAAATGCAAATGCATATTTTTTGTATTTTTATGAATTAACATGCACACATAAAATGCAACAATTATCAGGAAATGACACAAAAATGCACAAAAAATTATAGAAATAAAGAAAAAATCATTTTTTGGGAATAATTCATATATAGGGCAAAATTTACGTGCTCACAGCCCCGATCCCCTATTGACTGCTTCCCCCAATTATATTTATGCTAATTTGATTTGTTAGGATATTTGGTTTTGAGTTTCAAAGAGTTTTGGGACACTTAGTCCCTAAATGAGAGCTTAAGTGTTGGACAATTGTCCGTAGTCAGAACACTATAAAGACAACCTTGGAATGTAAATCTGATGGTTCTGTTAGCCCCGTTAGATGATTCCGGGGTTAGGAGCATGTTTGGAATGTATTTTGGAGGTCCGTAGCTAATTAAAGCTTGAAATGCTGAAGTTTGAATTTTTGAAATTTACGGTCCAATAGTGAGATTTTTATCCGAGGGTCCGAATGGAATTTCAGAAGTTGCAGTAGTTCCGTCATGTCATTTGGGATATTTGTGCAAAATTTCATGTCATTCGGACGTGTTTTGGTTAGGTTTTTTATCGAAAGCATATTTTGAGGGAATTTGAAGTTCTTAGGCTTAAAACCTTGATATAATCGAGTTTCCGGCAGTTTTAGGTGGTTTAAGGATTGGTACAAGTTTCAACGATATTATGGGATATGTTGTAGGTTTGGTTGAGTTCCCGGGGGCCTCGGGTGTATTTCGGATGCTCAACGGGTCATTTTAGATCTTAGAAAATTTTCAGATTTTTACTTCAGCTGTTGTAGATCCTTTTCCTTCTTCGCGTTCGCGTTACACCTTCCGCGTTCGCGAAGCTTTAACTTTTTCTTCCTTCGCGTTCGCATCCAAACCCTTGCGTTCGCATAGTGTTATTTAGTGCTGAGGGCTGAGTCTACTTTTCCTCATCGCGTTCGCGTGTAGCCACTCGCGTTCGCGTAGCCTTGCAAGTTCCCTCTTCGCATTCGCGTACTGATTCACTCGTTCGCGTAGAACAATTTATGGTCCACAACATGTTTACTCTCCACGTTCGCGTTCCTCTTCTCGCGATCGCAATAGCCTTTTCTTGACAACCTAATTTTCCTTCTTTGCGAACGCGTGACTTCCTCCGTGTCACGACCTAAACTCAACTAAGGGTTGTGGTAGCGCCGGACACCTCTGTCATGCAAGCCAACCTTGAAAATTAAGGTTTTCCTTCAATTTTTATAAATAAAAAGAAAAATAACTACTTCAATTCAAATTAAATAATAATCAATTAATACAAAATATTTCAAAATCATCCCAGAGCCCGGTATCACAAGTGCATGAGCATTTACTAACACAGAAATAAAATGCGTCATATGTCCGGAATACAGTGAACAGAAAGTAAATATATTATGCTGGAAAGGGACTATACTAGCTCCGGACCAACTCGAACAATACAACTCACCTAGTCCCAGAATCATCCGCGCTGCTATGCCCAATAGGCCACTAACAACACATGAACATGTGCAACAAAAATAGGCAGAAGTGTAGTATGAGCACGAAAACAACGTGTACTCAATGAGTATCCCGTCTAATATCGAAGAACTAGAGACGAGATGGTCGACTTCGACACTTACTAGTGGTCCAATAATAATGTCATTAATACATTAAATCATTGATTTCTATAAACATGATTTTTAATCCAATATAAGGAAACAAGTAAACAATTAATTCGTTTATAGGAAATTTCTAAAATTTTCTTTTCATTTTTTTATCCAATTATTTTCAAGCCATGAAGAGGCAATAACAACTTTAATAAGTTCAAGGCAACAGTACCAGCATGCGCAAATAATCACCGTGGGACGTACGGCCCGATCCAACATAAAAGTAAATTGAGCACTACTGAGGGTCGAACGGCTCGAACCATAGATGCATCTATTACCCCGCTCGCGAACTATCCATGTGACGCGGTCAACATAAAATAAACAATCACCCTACTCGCGAATCATTCATGCGACACAGGTACACATGAAAATACATGCTAAAATAGCCAATTAAGAATTTATCAGGGAATAATTATTCAAATAAAACCCACTTTATCTTTTAACAATTTAAGAAAAGAAGTCAAATCATTTTGAGAATGGATTTATTAATTCGAGGTAGTTTAAACAATTAGGGCTATCAATAAGATTATAAATATTCCAAGTATAGCATGCTTTTGGGTCCTAGACTACCCGGACTTAAACATAATAGTAGCTACGCACGGACTCTCATCACCTCGTGCGTATGTAAGCCCCACAAATAGTAGCACATAACCAATTAATTCACCTATGGGGACATTTCCCTCTTACAAGGTTTGAAAGGAGACTCGCCTCACTCCGAAGATCCATAACCAGCATTCCGCGCCCTTCCGAAGACTTGAATCGATGCACAACGCTCCAAAACTAGCCAATAATTATGTAAACCCATTAATATATTCTAAGGTACTCGTTATAATCCAATTATAATAATTCCTAACCCCGATCGAAAAGTTGAATAAAATGCCCTCGGGTCAACGTGCCCGGATTCGGAAATTTCTCGAGGATAAATTTTATCCATGAACTCACGAACTCAAATATATGATTTTCTCTAAATCCCACACCTAAAATCGTATTTAATTTCTAAGAATATAAATTCTAGGTCATTTTACAAAAACCCCCAAATTTCTAACAATTTACATGCTTAAATCCATACATAATCGATGTATTTAGCTCAAGACGGATGGCGTTAGCTTACCTTATAGCTGATGATGAAAATCCCACTTGAAGTTCTCCCAAAAATCGCGCAAGCCAAGAAAATATGAGAGAAAATAGCCAAATCCCGATTTTAAAACAACCATTCTGCCTCCAGCACTTTCGCACATGCGGTCCTATGACCGCATCTGCGGTTCCGCAGGTGCGATCCAAATATTGCTTCTGTGGTTCCCCACCAAGCCTCCCTTTTTTGCTTCTGCGCATTCTCTACCGCAGGTGCGGTCTCGCTTCTGCGAAAAGATGACCGCATGTGCGGTCCAAGCCTAGCTTCCCTATTCCGCTTCTGCGACCTCTCTACCGCAGGTGCGGTCCCGCATCTGCAAAAAAATGACCGCATCTGTGGTCCCTTCATTGACAGCCGAAAATCGCATCTCCGGTTCAATTCCTCACTTCTGCGGTGAACCCTCCACGGAAGCGGTTATACCAGCAACCAGAACCCTTCAGCTATCCAAGATTCCAAATTCCGATCCGTTAGCCACCCGTAATCCACCCAAGTCCCCTCGGGACCCAAACCAACAATACCAACCAGTCCCATAACACATTACGGACTTGCTCGAGGCCTCAAATCATATCAAACAACGCTAAAACCACGGATCAACCTCAAATCCAAGCTTTATGAACTTTAGAACTTCCAACTTCTACTTTCGATGCTTAAACCTATCAAATCATGTCCGATTGACTTCAAATTTTGCAGACAAGTCATATTCGACATCACGGACCTACTCCAACTTCTGGAATCGGATTTCGATCCTGATATCAAAAAGTCCACTCCTGGTCAAACTTCCCAAAAAACTTTAAGTTCTATCTTTAGGTAAATGGCTCCAAAATGACCTACGGACCTCCGAATTCACTTCCGATCACGCTCCCAACTCCAAAATCACCATACGGAGCTATTCACAGACTCAGAATCCCAAACGGGCATCGATAACACTGAAATGCACTATCAGCCAAACTTATGAAATTTCTTTCAAGATGCTACTTTCCACAATATACGCCAAAACGCTCCCTGGTCATCCAAAACTCGATCCGGACATACGCCCAAGTCCAAAATCATCATACGAACCTGCTAGGACCTTCAGATCCCGATTTTGAGGTCGTTTACTCAAAATTCAAATCCTAGTTAATTCTTTCAACTTTAAGCTTCCGAAATGCGAATTCTCTCTCCAAATCAACTCTGAATTTCCCGAAATTCAGTTCCAACCATGTGTACTAGTCATAATACCTGAAATGAAACTGTTCATGGCCTTAGACTGCTGAAGACGTGCTAGAGCTCAAAATGAATGGTCGGGTCGTTACATTCTCTCCCACTTAAACATAGTTTCATCCTCGAACATGTTGAGAACTACACTGAAGTAGTCTGAAATCACTGTTTAACTTCTCATGCACCTTCCCGTGCTACCACAACTCAGTTGAGCACATCAACTAGTCAATTTCTGAAGATATTCCCTTTTATTCAAGCAAATAAGCCTTAGAGCCCAATTCCAACATCCGAAATTCTATGCCCGACCTGTTTCCAATATAAGATCACCATATCAATCACTAAACGCTGTACCCAAACACGGCTGCATAACTTTGCTGAATTCACCTAGCATCACTTTAATCACCGGACAACAATAACACTTTCTGATCAACTTAGTCAAAATTCCATGAATCTGATGCTCCCATTGCACCCCATGACATACACAGGTCTTAGTCTAACTCTTACAATGCCGCCACAACGGAAACGATGTGCAAAAATTCATAATCAACTGTCAAGTCAACCAATCATTGAGTCTATACTTCTGGCAAGAAACATTACCTCATTCTGAACCAAATAATGATCTTTGCTCCTTAATATATTTCACAATCAGATTGCATTGATCCTAAATCCAACTATCTCGTCTCACCCAGTACGAACTGCTCAGGCAATAAGCGACCCCGACATAATCAAAAGTTCCTTATGATGCTACAATATACCAATAGGCTACCATATCGAACATGATATAAAGGAAGGCAAACTTTGAGAAGGAAATTCAACTACACCACTCGTGAGTCATACATGCGACGCGATCAACTTAATTAAACAAACACCCCTCTCGCGAATCATACATGCGACGCGGGTACATAGCTAATATAAGCCTTCCTCATAAAATAGGAAACAAAAGGGGAACTGTACTCAACTTTACACTATTACGGTGCGCAACCCGATCCGAACAGCATAACCATGGCGGCGTGCCGTCTGATCCATCCATAAAACTCGCATAAGGAGATACGCATCGAGCTAGATTGCTCATTTCAATAATATATCGAATATCAGTCACAAGCACACTAAGTGAATAATTCCATCCTTGGGGAGACATATAGGGCTATAATCCACAAACTCGAGCACAACTGAAGTGCGATATATGATCTAAATCTCAAGATCCTGCACATATAACCTCATCTCTATGCGGAACCTCAACACATAATAAATTCACCAAGTCATCTCACAACTTGCACGATGCAATACATCATTACATGAAATAGCTGACAACAAAACAACACCCCGACTCCCTTCCATAAGGAGCGTATTGCTGAGATGAACACATCTGGCTTGATATAAAGCCCCTGTTCACATTTAAATCAATCCACTGATCTCAAGCTGATTTTTGATTGCACCAACTAGGCTAATAACCTTTCAAAGGTCCATAATAACTCCCCTTTTCTCATAACACATAAGAACAACCTTCATAACCGGCGCGAACCTCCATAGTCCATAACCCAATAAACAGAGTGCCCTCTAGGCATAAATTCTCAAATTAATGATATTACCACAATCCTCATACTTGGTTTAAATCATTAATCAATCAAGTGACTACATATCACACTTTCCTGCCCATCCGAGCTTGTGACATCCTTGCCCACACCGAGCTATTACCTAGATCTCCATTTCAAAATCCATACCACTCACTGCACCCAATATGCTAACATTCGATAGAACATGCTTTCCATCAAGACTTCAGAACCACTATTAGGTCAACACCTCATCATATAAAACGTTTTGCTTAACTCACTTTAGGAAAACCATGGCAGCACACAGGTGAATTCTTATGATCGTAGTATATGCAAATCTCTGAGTAGTGGTCCAGGTCACCATATCCCTTCGGGGATCCACCTACACATAACAGGCCGTAATAGAAGAATGCTTCTAAATAACATCAATTACGACGGCCGTCAAGCCTCACACACACTGCACAAATCACTTACATGATTTGATCACACTAAGGAACTGATCACTCCCACCAATATGCCAATTCAACTATGGCTAACCAATCTACCTTCTTCCAATTTATCCTAGATTGCCTTAGAAATAATACTAACTCCATTCAACATATAAAATACTCCATTTGCAACCATCCCAAGTGAACTCGAATCGCGAGACCATGCTGTCTCAAATATCATGAACCATTTCATACCTTCCAAATGCTACACCACAAGTCAAAATATCATAGAACATTTTGTGCCTCTTCTCATAAGCTGCTACAAAGCTTGATGCTTAACCGTACCTGCTGAGAGCCACCCGCTCTGACTTGGCCCCCAAATATAAACAACTCCATGAATCTTGTAACACATGAATACCCTCTTGACATGGCACTCGACGGAAGTCACTTCCTTTGAAATCTGCATCTATACAAGGCATAACTCCTGAATCCTTCCCCAAGTCTAAACATGAGCCAATAAGGTCAACCGTAGCACACCTTTAACAATTCCTTTGCTCAATTACCACTTATGTTATGTTCCCATAGCTGGAATAACCCATCAATATGCTAATAAATAGAAACTTCGCAAGTAGTTAACCATGCAACCCAATCATAGATAGTGGGACTCTCCCACTTAGCTCAAAGCCACTATTACACAACTCTGGAGTTCACCGGGATTCTTAATCTCTTATTGACATAACCTTGCGCAATCAACCGCCAAAATTCTCAATATCTTACTATAGAAACCCCCTTTTTATACTCTGAATCATTAACAACATTCTCACAACCGATCCCTCGCTGTATAACCAATAGAATTCTTCGCAGAAGCCTCGCCAACCACGCGACCGCTAACCTGCTCACATGAATAACCCACCCATAGAAAGCTCTCCTCGGCATCTTCCAATGCACGGGGTACAATCACTATGACATCAATAACCCATTATCCTGAGTCTGAGCTTAGTCTCCAGCTGCATAAGTCCATTCACCCCTCATGGACATCAATTAAATGTGCGGCAACATCATTCCAATTCAAATTTATGTTGCACCCTTCTTCATTTAAGTGGATCCGTTCCGTTATATCAAATCTCCTGCCGCACAAGAACCACTACTTCAAATTATATCCGTAGACCCCAATAACCAATAACTAAAATTCCCAAATTGATCAAAATTCTTCTTAAGATGCGTAGTCATCCTACCACCAAGCCCCTATGCGGCTCCGCCACTCCCCCACTTTGGGCAAACTCACTTCTTTAATCAACTACTCGACATGTTCTTTTTATACCTGGCCTTCTAGAGGTTTTAAACACCGCCTGACTCTTCCCACATGTCCTTCCTCACCCTTTGCTACTGAGCTGTTGCCTTGAATAAAATATGTCTTCGAAATGCCGATTCAATCCTGAACAACCTTACCTGGCGATATCTAAAAGCCGTATTTTTCGATACTATCTCCCAAAAGCTTGCCCCAATGGCGAATTGTAGAAGGTCATAACACCGGCGAGCTTATTACGTTCAATTAGGACAATGATAACCCATCATAGAAGAAAGTTCCACAATGCTTACAAATACCAAGTCTCAATACTTTCCTCAGCCCAAATCTGACCATCCTTAGTCTGATTGCCTTTCCCCTGCCGGGAATAAAATATTAAATCTCTGAATTACACACTGAGTAAACTTTCCTTCAAGTCATTCACTGCCCCGACACATAGGCAATATCCTACCATCATATCAATATTACGCAACAATCGTTCATAAGCATTATGGCAACTTGTGCCTAACCTCAGAGCTCTCAGAAGTACCGCTACTGGGCTGAAACAATAAAATATTCTTCTACCAGGCGACGATAATAATCCGATCAGCTATATCGGGAGAACCATCCTGTATCACTTTTGTAGTACCATTACGGTTCTTCAATTCTCTATTTATACTAAGTGCTTCACGTCGCGTAAGAATGAGCAGGAAAGAAACAACGGCATAAGCCTCAAGGAAATCAAATCGCATGATAAGGAATCACAAAAGGAAGTACTCCTAACAGTCTTGCAGCCTCCCGAGGATAAGTACAGACGTCTCTGTACCAATCCGCGAGACTCTACTAGACTTGCTCATGACTCGTGAGACCCTGGGAACCTAGTTCTCTGATACCATGTTGTCACGACCCAAACTCCACTAAGGGTCGTGGTAGCGCCGGACACCTCTGTCATGCAAGCCAGCCAAATTACTTGTTGAATTCTCATTTTAACAATTTTGAAAATTAAGCTTTTCATTAAATTTTTATAAATAAAAAGAAAGATAATTGCTTCAATTCGACTTAAATAATAATCAATTAATACAAAATATTTCAAAATCATCCCAGAACCCGGTGTCACAAGTGCATGGGCATTTACTAACACAGAAATAAAATGCGACATCCGTCCGGAATACAGTGGATAGAAAGTAAATATATTATGCTGGAAAGGGACTATACTAGCTGTGGGCCACCTCGAACAATGCAACTCACCTAGTCCCAGAATCATCCGCGCTGCTACGCCCAATAGGCTACTAACAACACATGAACCTGTGCAACAAAAATACACAGAAGTGTAGTATGAGTACGAAAACAACGTGTAGTCAATGAATATCCCGTCTAATCTCGAAGAAATAGAGACGAGATGGTCGACTTCGACACTTACTAGTGGTCCAATAATGATGTCAATAATACATTAAATCGTGGATTTCTATAAACATAATTTTTAATCCAATAAAAGGAAACGAGTAAACAATTAATTCGTTTATAGGAAATTTCCAAAATTTTCTTTTCATTTTTTTATCCAATTATTTTCAAGCCATGAAGAGGCAATAACAACTTTAATAAGTTCAAGGCAACAGTACCAGCATGCACAAAAAATCACCGTGGGACGTACGGTCCAATCCAGCATAAAAGTAAATTGTATACTGTCGAGGGTCGAACGGCTCGAACCATAGATACATCTATTACCCTGCTCGCGAACTATCCACGCTACGCGGTTAATATAAAATGAACAATCACCCTACTCGCGAATCATTCATGCGACACAGGTACACATGAAAATACTTGCTAAAATAGTCAATTAAGAATTTATCGGGGAATAATTATTCAAATAAAAGCCACTTTATCTTTTAACAATTTAAGAAAAGAATTCAAATCCTTTTGAGAATGGATTTATTAATTCGAGGTGGTTTAAGCAATTTGGGCTATCAATAAGATTACAAATATTCCAAGTATAGCATGCTTTTGGGTCCTAGACTACCTGGACTTAAACATAATAGTAGCTACGCACGGACTCTCGTCACCTCGTGCGTACGTAGTCCCCACAAATAGCAGCACATAACCAATTAATTCACCTATGGGGACATTTCCCTCTTACAAGGTTTGAAAGGAGACTCGCCTCGCTCCGAAGATCCATAACTAGCATTCTGCGCCCTTCCGAAGACTTGAATCGATGCACAATGCTCCAAAACTAGCCAATAATTATGTAAACCCATTAATATATGCTAAGGTACTCATTATAATCCAATTATAATAATTCCTAACCTTGATCGAAAAGTTGACAAAAATGCCCTCGGGTACACATGCCTGGATTCAAAAATTTCTCGAGGATAAAGTTTACCCATGAACTCACGAACTCAGATATATGATTTTCTCTAAATCCCACACCCAAAATTGTGGTTAATTTATAAGAATATAAATTCTAGGTCTTTTTACCAAAACCCCCAAAGTTCTAACAATTTACATGCTTAAATTCACACATAATCGATGTATTTAGCTGAAGACGGATGGGGTTAGCTTACCTTATCGCTAATGATGAAAATCCCACTTGAAGTTCTCCCAAAAATCGCACAAGCCAAGAAAATATGAGAGAAAATGGCCAAATCCGAATTTTAAAACAACCATTCTGCCTCCAGCACTTTTCGCACATGCGGTCCTATGACCGCTTCTGCGGTTCCGTAGGTGCGGACCAAATACTGCTTCTGTCGTTCCCCACCAGGCCTCCCTTTTTCACTTCTGTGTATTCTCCATCGCAGGTATGGTCCCGCATCTGCGGTCCCAGCCTAGCCGCCCCATTCCGCTTCTACGACCTCTCTACCGCAGGTGCGGTTCCGCATCTGCGGAAAAACGACCGCATCTGCGGTCCCTTTACTGACAGCCAAAATCCGCATATGCGGTTCAATTCCTCGCTTTTGCGGGGCTGCTTCTGTAGTGAACCCTACCCTTAAGCGGTTATACGACCCCTTCAGCTATCAAAAATTCTAAATTTCGATCCGTTAGCCACCCGGACCGGGACCCAAACCAACCATACCAACCAGTCCCATAACAGATTAAGGACTTGCTCGAGGCCTCAAATCATATCAAACAATGCTAAAACCACGAATCGGCCTCAAATCCAAGCTTTATGAACTTTAGAACTTCCAACTTCTACTTTTGATGCTTAAACCTATCAAATCATGTCCGATTGACTTCAAATTTTGCAGACGAGTCATATTCGACATCACGGACCTACTTCAACTTCCGAAATCGGATTCTGACCCTGATATCAAAAAGTCCACTCCCTGTCAAACTTCTCAAAAACCTTCAAATTCTATCTTTAGCTAAATGGTTCCAAAATGACCTACGAACCTCCGAATTCACTTCCAATCGCGCTTCCAACTCCCAAATCACCATACGGAGCTATTCATAGACTCGAAATCCCAAACAGGTATCAATAACACTGAAATGCACTATAAGCCAAACTTATAAAAAAAAATCAAGATGCTACTTTCCACAATAGGCGCCATAACGGTCCGGGTTCATCCAAAAACCCGATCCGGGCATACGCCCAACTCCGAAATCATCATACGAACCTGATAGGACCTTCAGATGCCGATTCCGAGGTTGTTTACTCAAATTTCCAATCCTAGTTGATTCTTTCAACTTTAAGCTTCCGAAATGAGAATTCTCTCTCCAAATCAACTCTGAACTTCCCGAAATTCAATTCCGACCACGCGTCATAATACCTGAAATGAAGTTGTTCATGGCCTCAAACTGCTGAATGACGTGCTAGAGCTCAAAACAACCGTTCAGGTCATTACACTCCGCGTTCGCGATGCATTAAATATCTGGGCAGTTATAAATATTTCAAAACTAGGGTTTATCCATTTTTACCAAAACTCAAGCTTGAGAGCTCGGATTTAGGCGAGATTTCGAGGATTTTTCAGAGACATTGATTGGGTATTGATTCTAAACTCCTTTTATCTTGTAACCCACTAATCTAAGCATAAATTACTCCTTTAATTTCTGATTTTGAATGAAAAATTGATAAAACTTCATAGACCGAATTATTGAGTTTTGAGTGGGTGTTTGACCTCCGATTTGAGAGATTTTTATATGGGTAGACTCATTACAGTATGAATGTTATGAAAAGGTTAATTTCATACGAGTCTGAGACATTTACCTAAGGGGCATTTTGGTTATTTTATCTAATTTTGCGTCTTAGCTTTTAATTAAATCATAGAATCAGTTGCTTGAGATGTTATTTACGATATGTAATTGAATTGAATAGAATTGGGCCAATTGGAGTCGGATACTCGTGACAAACGTGTGGTTTCGAGTTGATTTTGGAGCCGTTTCGAGGTAAGTGACTTGTCTAACCATGTGTGGGGGACCTTTCCCCTTAGGATATGATATTTGGTCATTGAATCCTTTGTACGTGAGGTGACGGGTGCGTACTTGAGCTAATTGTTCAAAAATCTGGTTTTAATTTAAGTGTTTAAACTGAGTTCTTTTCTTACTTGCTTTATTTTACTTGCAATTACAGTCTGCGTTTGTTTAGAAGAGTATGCTTAGTTGAATTAATTGCCTATTTGCTTAAATTGTCTTAATTGCATTAAGTGAAGCATATTAGGCTACTATTTACTGTTTACTTATTATGGAATTAGTATTTATTTTGATATCCTTGAGTTGCTACTGTGTGTTTACATTTTAACTACAGGACGGTATCCCGGGAGATCCCCATGCGTAATTATGATCTGGACTGAGGTGCGGGATACCCGAAGATTCCCGGCACATATATATTAAGGATACCAAGAGATTTTCGGGATACCAAGAGATCCCTGACACAGTTATTGAGGATACCAAGAGATCCTCGGGATACCAAGAGATCCCTGCATAATAATTGAGAATACCAAGAGATCTTTGGGATACCAAGAGATCTACCGGTTATCATTTTTGTTGCGAACAGTATTTCCTTGTAGTTTACCTTATTCTCCATTTTCATTATTGTGTTTTTATTATACTGTGTAGATCCTCATTATCGACTCTCAATTTTACTGCTTATTGCCTTATCATTTCATTATATATATGTATGTTTATCTCAGTAGGGCCCTGACCTTCCTCATAACTACCCAACCAAGTTGTCTTGGCACTTACTGAGTATCGTTGTGGTGTACTCATGCTTTTTCTGTGCATGTTTTTTGTGTGCAGATCCAGGAACCTCTACCCAGGCGTATCATCCTCGAGGCAGAGAGATCTAGCATAGACTTTGAGGTATATTTGTCGTGCCCGCAGACCAAGGTGTCTCTATCTTATTCTACCTTTTAGCAGTTAGCCTTCCTTTCTTACTGTTGTTCTAGACATTATGGAGTTAGAGCAGTGTATTACATTCTATTAGCTTGTGTTCCCGTGTGTTCCCGGGTTTTGGGATGGTATTGTAGGCTTCCATGGTATTGAGTTGTATGTGCCGAGCGGCATTTATATACAATTTTATTGTAGTTGTTCAATTTTAAATTATCTCATTCTTCAAGTTATTCGTTTTTGCATTATTAGGTTTACCTAGTCATAGGGACTAGGTGCCGTCATGACATGTTCACAGAGGGCGAACTGGGGTCGTGATAGTGATTAGTGTACTCCTGTGACATGTGCTAATATGACTCACTGATCTCTTACAAAATTTTCTCTATTATGGTAAATTGAGGCATGGTCAAGAGAATTCTAAATGAAGAACCTGGTTCATCAGTATGGGTTCATCTAAATGCTAAGGTATGTTTTCTATACTCTGCACAATTAGAAATATAAATATTTAAATCATAATCAGAAGTCCTACAATGTTTCAACTCCTTAGAAAATTCTATTTGTTTGCTTTTGAACAAGTTCCGTCCGCATTAGAACTCTAAACCACAAAATCTACCTAAAATCTAGGGAAGCTTAACCGCTCATTCAAAACCTGAAATTTCAGGTTGATTAGGCCTCTAATTGACCACTGCCAAAGCTGGCATTATCCATTAAATTTGTTTTTCTCTTTAAATACACATCATTACCTCCTACTAGCTTCATAATCCCAAAAAGTCAAAAATCTATCTTCACTTTCACTTGCTTTCTTCTCCAAAATTCTAACTCACAAATTCTCTCAAGAAACCAACGATCATGACAAACCCACAAGAAAATATTAGGACCCCTCCTCCACCCACTCCCTCTAGTTCATCTACCCTTCCTCCACCGAGCACAACTCCCAAACCAGGGCTGAGAAGGGTAAAAATACTTGCTTGAAAAATAGTAGCTTCTGGGCTCTTTCAAAGAAGTTAAATGAGAAATTAAAGGCAAGCCAGGTCCAAAACTCTGAGTCTAACTCTGATTTTGAGTCGTAGAAGTTTGCTAATGAGTGGGAAGGAACTGGGTCTTCTGACTCGAAGAAGGCTCAAGAATCCCGTTCTAAGTTAATTTCTTCTTTGTCTGATAATTTAGAAAGTAGGTTTGTTCTGGTTAGGCCAGTCAGGGATGTAGAATTACCTGAAGTAGGTAGGAGTGGTGGTAAAAAGAAATATGCAAAAGAAAATGAGAGAGAGGGTGAATATGGAGAAGTGAGGGGAAAAAGGAAAAGAGTGGTTGATCATTCACCCATTGTTGATTTGTGTGTACCTGCTATTTGTGGGGTGGTACAAGAAAATATTAAAGAGAGTGGAAAGAATTCAGGGGGAAGTGTTTCTGGTGAAGCTGCTGAAGGGTTGGTTAATTTAAGTTCACAGAGAGATGAATCTGATTCATCAGTTGAAGAGACCCTAGCAGGCCTTTTGAAAAAGGTAGGTGCCAGTTATGATCCAAAGAAAAGGAAAATATCCATACCAAAAGCCCCAGTGCTCCTAAACCTTCCATGAAAAGAAAGGCTTCTTCCCCAACGCCTACTGACACTTCCTTGCCAAAGGGAAGAGCCACAACAAGCAGGGTGAAACAGAGTGAGGTTGATCTACAAAGGGCCTTGCTGAAAGTAAGAATAAGAGAGTGGATAAAGGAAAAGGGAAGGTTACAGAGTCCTTAGAAGCTGCTAAATTTGAGGAGATGGAACAGGTCCATCAGGAAAAAGTTACAACAATGGAGGTTCAGATCCCCAAGCCCAAAAAGCCCAAGACTTCTTCTGAGAAGTCTTCCTCTGTGTCTTAGGCAGCTGAACCTTCATTAACCAAGAGGACAAGGTCTACAGTGAAAAGTAAACAATTTCGAATTTCTAAAGATGAGGAATGGAGTGGTGAAGATGAAGAAGATGAGTCTGGTGGTGAACAAGACAAGCTTTCCGTGTTTGGAAAAAGAAAAATTTTGAAAGGTAGATTGCTAAAAGACCTAGTGGAACCAGGAATGATGAGGCTGGTGGATGCCTTAGCTGCTCAAGGCTTGAAGGACAAGGTCCTTCAGATGGATGGAAGGCTAGGCAGGAATGAAATCATTGATTTCATGGCAAATGCAGAGGTTAAGGATGGCAAGGTTAGCATCCTGGTGAAAGGAGTTCAAGTGACCCTTGATGCAGAAAAACTGGGAGAGATCCTTGAAATAGCCTCTGAAGGGTTTGATGACTATACAAGGCAAAGGTGGCCTTGTCTGGACTCCCTTCCTACTGCTCTTGAAATTACTAGGAGGTTCTATGATGCTGAAGATGTGAATGAGGCTAGAGTTGTTCAGAAGAGTGAAATGAGTCCATATCACAAAAGTCATTTTTGAGTTTGTCAACAAGTGCCTACTGCCCGGCCAGGAGAAAAGGCATATTGCAAATTATATGGACTTAGTTCTGATGGAGTGCCTGGAAAGAGGAATGCAAATTAATTGGCCTGCACTCATCATCAAGCTACTGGACAGGGTCATCAATTGCTCCAAAGCTCATGCTACTCCCTGTAGCTTTATTCTAAGTACGGTTCTGGATAGATGCAATGTGCCTATGAAGAAATGGGAAATGGCCTCAATTAAGGACCAATTTGGCATTAATACTCTAATTGCTTGTGACTATTTAGTCAATGCCATCCACAATGAACCTGGTTCATCCAAGAAGACTCCTATCAATAGTAAAGTCAGGGCTCTTGCTCAGGAAAGTGAAGCCAAGGATGCTGAGATAGCTAGGCTCAAGGCTCGTGTGGCAGAGGTGGAATTTGAGATGGATGCTCTCAGAACTGAGCAAGAAAAGTGAGAAGAATGATGGAATTCTCCACAATATGCTGAATCTTCTCCAAGCCCAAAACCAACTCTCTAGCTCCCCCAATCCTTAGGAACTCTAGCCTTTATCTCCTGAACCTGTCTAGTACCTTCAGTGGCCCGGATTAGGGATTTTTTTTTCTAATGTTTTAAATATTTTTTACTTTCTGGTTGTGGATTGTGATAGCAACATATCTTCTATCAATGATAACTACTGTTTTTGCTCTTGTTTAATGTTAATCTTTCCTTGATAGTTTGAATATGTTTGCTTGATTACTGATGATTAAACCATGATTGCACATGCAGTTGCCCCAGTGGCCATGAGTACTTATTAAAATCTGGGATTCACAATTTGTATGCAACTTTTCGATGATACCAAAAGGGGAAGAGATATTGTACTTTGAATATTCTAAATAAGTGATATTTATAACCTAAGTAACCTGGTCCTTGATGATAATTGAATTTTCTAAATATTGTATTGATGGATAAGTTGAGTTCTTACAGGATCCAAGTAAGTAAAAAACATAGAGTTTGTCATCATCAAAAGGTGGAATTTGTTGGCCCAAGAACAGGTGAAGTTTTGAATAATGACAAAAGAACTCAGACATACTTAGACATGGACCAGGTCCATCTTGTGAAGCACAGTCATGATCAACCTGTACATGTGAGATGCACGTGAAGGAGATAAATCCAATTCATCAAGAAGCAATATCTCCTGATCTGATCGAAAAGGTTGCATATTGGATAAGGAGAGAAAGACTCATTATATGAAGAAAACACAATTTAGGAAGGAGATAGTGTTAGAGTTTGAGATCACCTTGAACTCTTCTACGATAGAGGAGTAGCATTTGAATCCCAGTCAATCTCTGATTACTAACCTATTAAATGTTAGTGTTGTTCTCTTTTACAGGAAATGCACATAAGCAGAAGTTAAACTTAAATTGAGAGCAAAAGAGCAAGGTGATTTTGTAAGCAATTTATGTGATTCAAGCGTGCAATCTTGAAGCTACTTGAACAAGATAGAAGAATCAGTTTCAAGTGTCTATCTTTTATTCTAGTTCAATTGTAGTAGGTGATTTTACATTGTACTTTTCAGCTTTCATAGAAGCAATTGTATTAGGTACCTAGAGTGTTCAAGTTAGAATTAACTTGAAGTTGTCGCAACAATTGAGGATGTGTGCCACAACGGGATTAGAATTAATCCTTAGGTTTACAAAGAGTTTTGTAAGTCTATTTCGGCTTAGTGATTTTAGTGGAAGTTTGGAAAAATCCTACAGAGTTGTAGGTCGTGGTTTTTTCACCTTTTGAGCTAGGTGTTTTCTACGTAAAAATCTATGTGTTCTTTTTTTTCTTTATTTATTATTCCGTAAATAGTAGTAGTTGGAAAACATAGAAAAACCAAGTCCTTCTATAATTTAGATAAGCAAAAATTGGGTACCACACAAACCACCCTCACTCTTGTGTGGTATTGACGTTTAAAACATCATTGAGTTTGAAAATTTAAAGAACAAACTAAAAATCCCATCTAAGTCCCAGTTTGATCAGTTGCAGATGTTGCATTTGCAACCTAGGGTTCGCAAAAGCAAATCTCTCAGATGTCGAAAATGCGATGCCTGTTCTCAGAACTATTGTACTAGAGGCCTGCACCATAACTGGATATACCAACAATGGTCTAAGACTAATTTCACTATGTAGCCTATCTGAAACTCACCCTAGCCCTCGGGGATCTAAACCAAAAGTGCACAAAAGTCTAAAAATATCATATGAACGTACTCGCACGATTAAATCACAAAAATAACACCTAGATCTACGAATTGAACACCAAATCAATTGAATTTTCAAGAGAACTTTGAAACTTCTATTTTCACAATCGGACGTCTGAATCATGTCAAACCATCTCTATTTCTCACTATATTTCATAGACAAGTAATAAATATGGTAATGGACCAATGACAGATTTCGAAACTAAACAACGGAACCGATATCTAAAAGTCAAACCTTGGTCAAACACTTCAATTTCATTAAGTATTTAACTTTATAATTTCTACAAAGTTCGATAACTTGGGCTTGGGACTTTCGAAATCGATTTCGGGCATATGCCCAAGTCCAAAATCACTATACGGACCTACTGGGGCCGCCAATATACGAATCCGGGTCTACTTGCTCAGAACATTGATTGAAGTCAACTCAAATGGATTTCAAAGCTAGAATTTCATATTTTTATTAGTTTTTAACATGAAAGCTTTTGGAAACACACCCGGATTGCGCACGCGAATAGAGGACGGTAGAAATGAGATTTTTAAGGCTTCAAAGCGCAGTTAGGTTCTAAAACATAAGATGACCTTTCAGGTCATCACAGTATCAATAATATCAACAGCATGGCAGAAACCTCATGCAAACAACATAACAATTATCTCCATGTGCCACAACATAAAAACTTAAATAAAGGACTTTCATAATATGTGCTCACATGTCACAACGTTTTCTCAAAATAGTTTTAATATAACAACCACGCATAGCCCTCGGCTCGACTACACTGAATACACCCGCAACAACGATAATAATACGAGAATACGACAAGTAAATCAACTAATGGATTGGTATGGTTTCTCTATGCCTAGGACACCAGAATACTGAACCATGAACGAAGAACGGAATAAGAGAAAAGCATATTGGCTAGTGATTATAAGGCCCAATTCTTGACAGGAGAGGACACCAAAGGCCTCTGCCTTTCCATCCCTTGGATAGAGAGAGAGGGAGGGAAGATCTACTTCAAAACATAAAGAAACGGAAGAACAAGCTCACAAAGAAAGAAACAACATGGAATAATGGTCTCAACATGAATAACTCAACAAGGAAGAGATAATGTGTAGCAATGATTCCACAAAAGTACAATTCAATGATGAGAGGGATAACATGGATAAATGATTTTAAATAAGGATATGTCAAGAATGAAAAGGAAAAAAACTTCATTTAGGGTGGAGCAATTACGGAAGAGATGCAACAAATTCAATTAAGGATAAGCAAATTATGGAAAAGATAATAATATGTCACGACCCAATTTCCAAACCCGGTCGTGATGGCGCCTCTCGTGAAGACAAGGCCAGCCAGACCATCTCAGAACGCCACTTAAAGCAGTTAATCAGTTATATAACAATTCGAATATGAATTTATGATACTAATCAATATGAATACAGCCCAATACAGCCCGACCGGGGTGTCACAAGTCACGAGCATCTAGGAAGATCCTTATTACAATTTTAAAAATGTATAATACACAGAGTAAAAATCTGGAAAACAAGAAGAAGAAGCATCTCGATGCCGCGAACGCCGGCGGTCACCTTGCTTAGCTACGATAGCAATACCTTCAATCCGCTACTAACCCGCTA
>MU781451.1:12379-32011 GCA_026770625.1 Nicotiana glauca
TTTAGTTCATAAAGAAACCTCAACAGTGATTCAAAAGTATTTGGAAGCTGGTTCTAAATAATTGAGTGGGTCTAAAGGTAGCAGTTGTTAGGTTTACTCTCTGTGGATTCGACCCTGGGCGTAATACTCGGGTTTTATTTGCAACGTCCGCAGAATCCTATTTAGAGGATATACTTGGGCGTGATCAAAGTCGTCTTTCCACTTGAGCGCCAAATTCCTTTGTTACGACTGGCTACTCAAGAAGGGATCACTGATGAAAAAAATGCTCGACTTCGATTAGCAGAGTTGGAATCTCTTAATGAAAAGAGATTGGAAGCTCAACAGAGTCTTAAATGTTATCAAGTTCGATTATCTCGCGCCTTCAATAAAAGAGTTCACCCGAGAACCTTTCAAGTAGGAGATCAAGTCCTTGCTGTACGAAGACCCATAATTACTGTAGGGAAGTTCACTTCAAAATGGGATGGGTCATATGTCGTACAAGAAGCTTACTCAAGTGGGGCTTACAAACTGGTTGATGCAGATGGTATGAGAATCGGTCCTATCAATGGCACATTTGTATTATCCTTGAAGTTGCAATGCTCCTTGACGCACCAGCCTAAACTGCATGTTGCTACACTCCTGGCCCGCATGAGTCTAAACTATGCACGGCCCCCCTATATATTTAAAAAAGGACACGTGGCATGGTCCTATTGGCTCTTCCGCTTGACTAAAAAAAAGTCTGCTAGGTTGAAAATCTCGAAAGAGGCAGACTAGGAAAAAGTTAGGACGTAAAAAAAAAGAGTTCACTAGGTTGAAAACTTTGAAAGAGGCGGCCTAGGAAAAAGTTAGGACATAAAAAAAAATCACCCAGTCCGAACTACGGTATGACTTGATCCTCTTCACCGAGGTACGTAGGCAGCTTAGAGTTTCATTCTAAGTTTAGTCGCATACGTTCAAAAGATATATATTGCCCCAATTGTTGTTCGAATGAAGTATGAAGGAATGTAAGATCAAGCTAAGATGCCATCCTCCTGTTGAACTTTGATCTCATTTGATTTAAAGGGGGAAACCCTCCATGGTAAATTGATATCTTCAATGGGCCGAATTTAGGAGGATCCCAAGTATTTGCATTGAATTCTAGGGATTCTTATGTCTTCAGGTTCTCTAAACCTTCAAGTTTGTTGGTCTCTAAGTCCTCCCTCTGCCTTTAAGAAAAAGGAAGAGAAGAGAGACGTCAAAAGGAAACACAAGTATAAGGAAAAGATTGATGGGCACTACGTTTCAAATTCAGTGAGACTTGAACCCGAGATATTTGTAAGAATATAGCTCTTAAATTCTGATTGATGGCAAGACATCTTCCGATCTCTAGGCTTCCATACCAAGATACAAAAGTTTTGGTGAAGTCACGCAATCTGAAATCGCCAACGTGTTAGAATTTTATGTTGATTTTGGAATATTATCTGAAACTACCTTAAGGTATTAAATTTTTCATTTCGGATATGTTCTAGATATTGAACTCTAGTTTTTAATAAATCAAGAGGTTCATAATTTTGACGTTCGTACACCAACATATGAATTTTTTGGTGAAACTGTTGGAATTGATAGCATGGTGCGATATAAAATTGATTTTAAAATATTATCTGGAATGATTCCGAAGTTGTTTAATTGAAAATTTTGGATATGTTCTAGATCTTGAAGTCTAGTTTTCTTAAGTTCAAACGGTTTGCAATTTCGATATTTCTACACTGAGATATGAATTTTTTGGTGAGACTGCACAAATCTGGAATTGATAGCGTGGTGCAATATAAAGTTGATTTCAAAATATTATCTGGGACAATTCTGAAGTTATTTGATTAAAAATTTTGGATATGTTTTAGATCTTGAAGTTTAGTTTTCATAAATTTAAACGGTTCGTAAGTTTGACGTTTCTACACCGAGATATGACTCTTTTAGTGAGACTGCACAGATCTGAAATTTCCTACGTGGTAGAATCTACAGTTGGTTTTAAAATATTACTTGGGTCGATTCTGAAGGTGTTTAATTCTAAGTTTTGGATACGTTTTAGATATTGAAGTCTAATTTTTGAGAAATCAAACGTTTCATTATTTGGACTCTCCCATGAGAAGATATGAATCTTTTGTTACAAGCATGTAAAGCTGAACATTATGCCACTAAGATAAAAGTGGGACAATATAAAGCAAAAGAGAAGCTGAAATATTTAAGCCCTCCAAGTCTCAAAGTTGAAGTCTTCAAGTTTGTCGGACTTCAAGGTTCAGTCTTCAAATTTGCCGGTCTTAAAGTTGAAATATTTAAGCCCTCCAAGTTGAAGTCTTCAAGTCCTTCGGTCTTTAAGTTTCAGTCTTCAAATTCACCAATCTTAAAGTTGAATTGTTCAAGCCCTCCGAATCTTTGAGTTGAAGTCTGCAAAGTCTGCCAAATCTTCAAAGTTTCCTAAGTGTTCAAGTGGATATCGTCTTCGAGTTGAAGCTTCATAACTTTCTAATGTTAAGGTGGACATATAAGTCCCTTCGCACCTTAAGTTGGCCTCTTCGTGGGTTTGTCCTTAAAAGGAACTATAACTTTCCAATCTTAAGGTGGACGTATGAGTCCCTTTGCACCTTAAGTTGGCCTCTTTGCGTGTTTGTCATTAAAAGGAACTATAACTTTTCAATCTTAAGGTGGACATATAAGTCCTTTTGCACCTTAAGCTGGCCTCGCCGATAGTCGAGCCACATTTAGAGTAATCTCTCCGATAGACGGGTTATTTTGAGAGTAATCTCTCCGATAGTCGGGTCATTTTGAGAGTAATATCTCCAATAGTCGGGCCCTTTTGAGAGTAATCTCTCCGATAGTAGGGACACATTAAGAGTAATCTCTTCGATAGTCAGGCCGTTTTGAGAATAATCTCTCTGATAGTCGGGCCACATTAAGAGTAATCTCTCTGATAGTCGGCAAGGATGAATACTCATCCCCTCACACCCCAAGATTGTCTTCATACATGGATTATCTTGTTGAACAAGAATATATATTTCTCGCTTGACCTACAAAAAGAAAAAAAGGACAAAAAAGAAGAAAAGCATAAGAAAAAAAGAATAAATTACTTTCGCGTCAATGCTTCCGAGTCCACAAAACTAGACTCAAATAGATTGCAAATATGGGAATTGATACTGAACAAAGATGAGCGCATGGGATTTATATAAAATGCTCAAAGCGACTGTTGGAAATTAATTCCCGATGTGGGATGTTGCAACAATATGTCTTATGATGATAGGTTATAATTACGTATTTTAGTCGCTTATTACACTCAAATTTACTGCACTTTAATTGAGTTTGAGCTTTAATAGCTAGTGTCTTGCACTAATTGTGTATTTTATGCCTTGTAGGGCTGATTCCGAGCTATGTAGATGTTATAGAATAAATTAAAGTGATTTGAATCTTTGAAGTCTGAGTAAAATCCCAAGGAATTAAGCCGGGATCGTATTCGGGGATCAACGGAGGATAGAGCAACAAAACGAAGAATCGAGTAGTTATATTGCACGCTGTCTAGTAAAATGCACATAAATTTTAGTCCAAAACTCCATTTGGGCTCCACCATATATGGTTGGAGAGCTAACTCAAGGGGCTACAATGTTTATGTTTTACGGTTTTTCAAATTCGAAACGAAACAGGGTAAAAAATGCAGTAGAATCTGAGACAGCGGACCTAATACGGACTGAGGCAGTGCACTGGGAAAGTACCGCGGCCGCGGACGTCCAGGCCTGGAAAATTGTCCTTTTTCGCATAGAAGAAGGTATAATTGTTTGGTCCCGACCCTAATTGGTATATATACATGGAAAAATAATATTTTGAGGGGAGGAGACCAATTTTTAACACAGATTCGGCCTAAGGAGGCAGAGACACAATAGGAGCAAGGCGGGAAATTCTTCTACGAGTTTTTCCTTCCTCTTCCTATTTTTCATTGTTGGTTATGAATTTTAGTATTGTAGTTTTACATACTATTATGAATAGATAATTTGTTATCTAGGGTTTTGATGGAACCTTTTGTAGGATAAATTCTTGTTATGTTTTTATATAATTGAGCCGCAGTATTTTCTCTATTTGTTCAACTATATTATTCTTGTGGTTGATTGAAGGGCCCTTAATTAGTTGTATCTATTTAGTATGTATTACTCGGGAGAGAATACATATTTAGGTAGTTGTTGAACAATATCACTCACGATGTATGTGAGAAATCAATAACTAAGGGTTTAAAGGTGGGAATAGGGATAACGAAACCTTGGGTGCGATCTAAGTGAGCTGTAATTAAAGCCAGCTAGCATTACTTGGGAGAGTATGTCTAGTAAATTATCGTAATTACTCAAGAGAGATTATAACACGCAAAGCGCTCATGATCGGTATAGAATACATACGCGAAATTATGAAGACATAGCGAGAAGGACTCTGACAATTGGGGAAATCATAACTCTAGACCTCCTTAATATTTTCTCCAACCTGTAGTATCTTTAGTGTTAATTTATTATTTTAATTTGTTAGTTAGTTATTTAAACGCAAAAATCTTAATATCTATAAGTTAGGAATTGTTCAAGCTTGTATTATTGGTGATAGTGAACAATTGTAGCTAAGCCTTAGTTCTCTGTAGGATTCGACTCCGGACTTGTAAACCATATTATATTTTCAACAACCGCTTTATTCTTTTTATAAGGCATAGTTGGACGTGATCAAATTTTGGCGCTGTTGCCGTGGAGCCAATGGTGTTGTTGTAGTTGTATATATTGCTAGAGTTCAAGTTTGAAATTTTATTTTGTTGTATTTTTTTATAACTGTTGATTTGAGAAATTTGACATCTTGCAATTGTGGGAATTTAGGTGTAGATAATGCTACTATTGATCTGCATACATATTGTGAAAGAAACCAGCCGTGGCAAAATTTTCAAAACGTTCCTAAGAGCGAGTTATATTCACCAACTCAATCTTATTTGTGGAATGGGTGTGATGTGTGTGGTGGTAAAAATGGTTACTTTTATGGTTGTGCTTATATTTCTTATCTTCCCCCAACCCATTACTATGATGGTTCTAGCTTTTCTTGTGGAGTTAACACGAATAATGAACCTGGGGTTGCAGCCCGAAGGAGATCAAGGATATGTTAAAGTGCCTTCTGAAACAAAACAATAAAAAACAATTGCAGATAGAAAGACAAGAGGCAACTATTCGCAAGTTGGAGGCTAATTGAGTTAAGTGGTTGGAACTTTTGATGCTCAACAAGCCAATATTGAGGATAGTAGCCAAGAAGAACATGAATTTGAGGTGTTAATTGGGGAGGTCAGAGTAGAATATCAACAACCTAGCCAAATACAATTTGAGGATGTCAATGTTGAAGAAGTGAGGCTAGAGCCAGCCAATGACTTGAGGATATAAATTTTGTTGACTCTAGTATCATTGATGTTGAGGATGTTGAAAGTCCTGAAATTCATGTGTTTGAGCGCATTGGTCCACACTCAAAGCATTTTTACACATTATGTTTGGATGGTGATATGGAATTAGACTCATCCGAACCAATTGAAGTGTCAAGGAATGAGGAACAAGGTGCATATATTCTGGAATTCTTCTTGCCAGAAAGTCAGGATTACATACCTCATACAAAGGCCAAGGAGTGCAGAATACTACATTATTTCCTTGGGCCAGTTAGATTCGTTCCATTGCCCCATGACCATAATCATAAGCTTGAATCAAAACTTAGGGCAAAATCATAAGCTCGAGGTGGAGGCAAAAAATGATTCACGTCGTGCCGCGGCGTTAAATCAAGCGCTTGTTAGGAGGCAACCCAACTATATTTTTTTTATTTAGTTTATTTATTTATTTTTATTGTATTATTCTTGTAGTGTCAAATTTTAATTTTTAGGAACATGGAAAGCAAAGCTATTGGAAGAGTGCAACAGCAAACCAAATGGTTGGAAATAAGTGTGAGGTACCCGCACTAAGGACCAAGCTTGGGAGAAGTCTGAGTACCCCATGAGTTGTTAGTGATTTGGCCTTTGGCCTACCAGGGAGTCTCTTTTACCCTTTTATTAGTTATGGTGTGCATTGGGGACAATGCACAATTTTAAGTGTGGGGTGAGGAGATTGTCTGGGTGACTTTTCATGCTACTTTAGCTGTGTTAGTTTAATTAAATATTTTTTTTAAGATTGGATATTTTTCGACGATGGATCTATGAGACAATTTTCTTGAGGGATATAAGTCTAAAGAAAAAAAAAATAGATTTTCTTAGTTAGGTAGTGTAGCAATTTCCCTTTGGTTTTTCTTTGTGCCGCGATTCTTTTCCAAGGGTTTTATTTGAACCAGGTGTAGTTAGTTTTTTGGGAGTAGGAGACATTGTATTGTGTTTTGAATCGTAGCAATGTCTCGACTTTGGGAGTAGGAGCCATTGTGTTGTGTTGAGAATAGTGAGTGCTTTTGTTGTACGCTTAGGCTCAATTCTTGACTCTTGTATAAGTACCTTAATTTTATGATCTTATCTTTGCTTAACTGCTTTGACTAGAGTGTCTTGATGAAACCAATCCTGAGTGAGTTATGTGCCATGTGTGTGTAAGGATTTGTTATTTTTTGTGCATTGCATTTGATGCCTAGAACTTGCCCTATGTGTTTGCAAAGCGAAATAGTAGTTTTGTTCAATCTTGGAAGTGATATAAGCGTTTCTTTGTTGAGCCAGATATGTATACTTCACCCACCTAATTGTTATGTATCGTAGTTAACCCTTTTGAGCTTGTAATCTTGTTTCTTTGGAAACCACATTACAAGCCTTACCCATTCGTTTGAATTAATCATCCATTTGAACATTTTAACCTCTCATGAGCACTTGAATTGTTATGAACTGTGTAAAAGTTAAAGTGTGGGGTGGTTGGTTAGAATTTTGAGTGGAACTAATGAAATTAAGAATAATGTGCACTATTTTGAAAAAGTTAGAGCCACTTGAATTAAAAAAAAATAGTTGTATTGTTCTGAAAAAAAAAGTATTCCTTAATAAGTGATGATTCTTGATGTAACTATGCTTAAAGAAGTATGGGGTAATATACATTGATATGAAGGTGGAGTTTGGTTTGACATAAGTATGGAGTTTGAATGTTAAAGTATGCGTATTAAAGTGCTTAGGGAGGTGTAGTCACTCTTATATCTAAATGTATCATACCCGTCCCGTAGCCTACATTATAACCAAATAAAGTCCTAATTGATCCTAGATTGAATGAGCTCGATTAGTGGAGTAGTACACTACGAGCAAGTTTATGGTGCATCTTTTGTGGCATATGAATGTTATTTCTGAGAGTGAGTGAATCCTTTCTATCTTGAGTTCCTAAGTGTTCTTAAATTTTATTGCGTGGAACTACTCTCTTTTGTTGTGTGAGGGCACTTGATTCATGAAGGAAAAGTAATGTCAGTGACCTCTATCTTAGAGTAAGTGAGTGAGTTGTTAATAATGCATGGTAATTGTGAGTTAAATCTTGATGTGAAGATGTTACGCTTTTATGCTTAGTCTATTTTAAATGCTCTTGGTGTGATGAGTTAGGAGAATTGTTTAAAAAGGTCATATCTATAAAATAAAGTGTAGTTTGATTGGTCGAGGATGAGTAATGGTTTAATTATGGGGTATTGATGATAGGCTATAATTACGTATTTTATTCGCTTATTACACTCAAATTTACTGTACTTTAATTGAGTTTGAGCTTTAATATCTAGTGTCTTGCACTAATTGTGTGTTTTATGCCTTGTAGGGGTGAATTCAAACTATGTAGATGTTATGGAATGAATTCAAGAGATTTGAAGCTTTGAAGCCTGAGTAACAGCCCAAGGAATTAAGCTGGATTGTATTCGGGGATCAACGGATGATAGAGCAACAAAACAAAGAATCGAGTTGGCATATTGCGTACTGTCTAGTAAAATACTCATAACTTTTAGTCCAGAACTCCATTTGGGCTCCACAATATATGGTTTGATAGTTGACTCAAAGAGCTACAACTTAATTTTTACTTGTTTCCAAATTATAAATGGAGCAAAATGGAAAATGCGGTCGAAACTACAACAGCGGACCTGACGCGGATTGAGGCAGTGCGCAGGGAAAGTACCGCGGTCGCGGACGTCTAGGCCTGGAAACTTATCCTTTTTCGCGAAGGAGAAGGTATAATTGGTTGGTCTCGAACCTAATTGGTATATATACATGGAAAAATGGTATTTTGATGGGAGGAGACCAATTCTTAACACAGATTCGACCTAAGGAGGCAAAAACACAATAGGAGCAAGGCGGGAAATTCTTCTACGAGTTTTTCCTTCCTCTTCCTATTTTTCATTGTTAGTTATGACTTTTAATATTGTAGTTTTATATTAAATTATGAATAGATAATTTGTTATCTACGGTTTTGATGGAACCTTTTGTAGGATAAATTCTTGTTATATTTTTATATAATTGAGCCGCAGTATTTTGTTTATTTGCTCAACTATATTATTCTTGCGGTTGATTGAAGGGCCCTCAATTAGTTGTGCCTATTTAGTATGTATTACTCGGGAGAGAATATATATTTAGGTAGTTGTTGAACAACATCACTCACGTTGTATGTGAGGAATCAAAAACCAAGGGTTTAAAGGTGGGATTCAGGATAACGAAACCTTGGGTGCGATCTAAGTGAGCTGTTGTTGATACCCAATTTTTTCTATACATTTCATATACTCAAAATATTTTCAAAATAACACATATATGCATACATAAGCATACCCAAGTGCTTTGGTATTTTTCCCAAATTTTTAAGGATTTTCAAAGCTAATTTATTATTTATTTTAGCAATACAAATCCCATAATTATTCCCAAAATTATCATTTTGGTGAATAGTTTATTTTATCCTTATATTTGCACCAAAATATAATTAAGGTGGTTTTTGTATATTTTTACAAATTTATTTGGTATTCTTAAAGCTAAATTACATATAATTGCAATTATAGCCTATTTTACGATTAATAGCATTTTACAATTGTAAAATTAGTTTCAGTATTTTTTAATTATTGTTTATATACTATTAATTATCTTTGTACCTTTAAATATGCTTTTAAATCATTTTTAGCTAGTTTATAAAAATAAAAGGGTAAAGCTGGCTATTTAAATACTAGCCCCATTTGCATTTGAATCATAGCCAAATTGATATCCTCCAATTGACCCAATTTTGAGCCCAATTCCGGGCCAGCCCACTTTTTAACCATACCCAACCCATAACCCAACCTAAATGACCCTACCCGGTTCCCACCTATCCCTCTCATCCCAACCGTTGATCTCCCAGATCAACGGTCCCCATTCCCTTTTCCTTTTTTAATTCCCAATCATCTCCTAACCCTAGCCATTTTGTCTAGTCCGCCGCCCTTGAACACTCTCCACTTCCAAATTCTCTCGAAGGTTCTTCGGAACCCTAGTCGCTTCCGACCTTTTCTCCACCATACTTCCACCAGAATCCATGGCTTCTCAAGCCATGAGTGGCCTGTACTCACCCCCTTACACCATTAGACCATGTTTGTTTGAAGTTTCGAGGTCTGGCCTCGATGGTTCTCTTCCAGACTTGCTTAGATCTATGGTTCTATGGCCTCTCCGACCACGCTCCGGCGTATTCAAGCACGAGAAGCCTGATTCCTGACCTTTTCGACCCAGGATCTAACTTTTGCAAGCCTTTCTCATTTTTCTGGGGTTTCTCTGAAACACTAAGCTGTTTGAGGTTTTTTATCTATTTATCTTCTTAGATCTATGCTATATCTGTGTTCTATTGAAATTTTCTAAATGTTTTTCACAATCTTTTCTTTCGAGATTTGTTTCTCTTCGATTTAGGGTTTCTGAAAGAGTTTCAAAATGTCTTTCTGATTCTTCCTGTTCTTTTCTTTATGTGTGTTTGCCTATACTATGTTTTACCACGCATGTGTTGTTCTTCTTCTTTCTACTGTGCCTCTAGACTAGGCTCGCGTGTCAATCTTTGTTATGTTTTTCTATATGTTCTTTGCTATTCTTTTCAGTATTCTTCTACTATATGTGTTTTCTACTGAGTTCTTAAGTTTTGTTTGCTTTACTGGACTTTGTTCGAGCTCTTTCTAAATATGTTTCACCTAGTGTTTCTTAAGTTTATACTACCTCTTTTATCTTCTAAACTTGCTTGAGTTCCGAGCTTTTCTTAAAACATGTTCTTTATGCTTCAAAGCAGCATTTTCACTCTGTTGCTTCAAACCTACCATTTGTATCTGTTTGTTTCTCATGAGTATCTGAAAGAGACCCCTGAGCCTGTTATTTTGTCTTCTTGTCTCTATATCTGATTCTAGTTGAAAACCCTAAGAGTTGGGGGTTTTTGGCAAGATTGATTTTTTGTTTGGATTGGGGTTCTATTATGGGACCCTGGGTTCTCTCAAACTGATTCTGAGTCTATACACTGAACTTGAACCTCTTTGTCTATGACTCTGAACTTTCTATGATAGGTTTCTAATTAACATGACAACTCTTTCTTGTTTGACATGCCTGTATGCTTTATATATGAGAAATTCTTCCTTCAAAAGATTCTGCCAACTTATGATTGATTCCGAGTCCCTTTTAATAAGGTTTGATTGATTGTTATTGATTTTCCTTAAGTAAAACCCTTTCCTCACTTTTCCTGACTTGGTTCATTCGAACAAAGCCTGCAATTTTTATTTTTACTGGACTGTCTGATTGATTCCCTTTCCTTATTCTCACAAACCGTGTATCATTGGACTTTTGCCTTAAATAACTCCTATGCATTTACCCTCTTTTTACTACTTTGGAAAATTCTTGATCAAATTGTTTCCTTATTTACTTTTGCCCGTTTGAAATCAGAATCCTTAATTAAAAGGGAACTTTGTGTGATTGATTTCTTGCCTGTTTCTGCTTCTTTCCTGCATTATAAATACTTGACAATTCTTTTTTTAAAACACACGATTGGTAATCACCACAACTCTCTTCTAAACTCACACTCACGCTTCTTGATTGCAACTTGGCTTCCCTAAGTCTACTGCTTCTCCATACTTGCTTAGCTTTCTGAAAACCGGTATGCCCTTTCATTTAAACTTTTGCCTCATCCCTATGTGCTTATTCTATAGTTTTATTTTTGTGTGGTTTGCTGTTTATGCTTCGCAGCTTATGTTGAGTTATGCCTTTCTTTGTTTTGTTGCTCATATGAATCCCTATCCCTAACCCCTTTATGTGTTGATCTGAAACCTTGGCCTGACAGTATCCCAATCACTACCCTGGACATGGTTTGACCTTCAATAGGTCCTAGACTCTCCAATACTTGGCTAGTGGGCTGGTCAGGGGTGTGCCAGCATTATATGTTGTTGGGCATAACCACCAACCTGCCTTGGCATCCCTTAAATCCCCTTTATTGCACTTACACTTGTTCCTAGACTCTAAGTTCCGCCCCTCTCTAATGAGCATTGCTTTGGGACCTTGAGATCCCTCTGAACTTGGACATTGGAGGGCTAGCTCTTCCACACTGCACCCTAATCCGATGTTTTGCAATGATACCTGGGGTGGGAGCATTGCCTGGAGTTTCTGAAACTCTTTGGAACTTTGACACACCCTTGGTAATAGAAAGGCTTTGGAACATGATCCTTGTAGTTGGCTCATACCATATTATTAGACTTGAAGTTCGAATTAGGCTCCTTGGATGCAGCTTAGGAGTTCTGATTGTAATATTATTTCTGATTTCTTTTCAAATCATTTTTGGTCTGTAATAAAACTCTGTAATAATCTCTGGGGTGATTAGTGAAAAGGGAAGGGGTAACATGTATGCAAAAGGGGTAGAAAACCTGCCTATAGGATTCCTTAAATTTTATCATGTTCTCATGTAGAAAACCTGCTTATAGGATTTCTTTAATTCTAGCATGTTCTCATGTAGAAAGCCTGCTTATTGGATTTCTTTAATTCTAGCATAATCTCTTGTAGATCACCTGCCTATATAATTCTAGCATAATCTCGTGTAGAAAACCTGCCTATAGGGTTCCTTTAATTTTAGCATAATCTCATGTAGAAAACCTGCATATAGGATCTCTTTAATTTTAGCATGTTATCATATAGATAACATGTTTATAGGATTTTAATTTTAGCATGTTCTCATATAGATACCATGTCTATAGGATTTCTTCATGTAGAAAATACGGCTATAGGTCCTTTCTGATTCCTGCATATCCACTTCTCGCTAGGCAAATGTTTATAGGGCTTAATAACTAAATAAAGCAATCAGATGTCATGTTCATGCAAAATCCAACATTTAGATGTCATGCCTATAGGGTTTCTGCATTTTTATTATATCTTCAAATGTTTTCTAAAGCCGACAAACGTTATAGAAAGCATGTCTATAGGAATTAATCAAATCTGAATTGCCTTACTTGTTATAAGTCTAAGAAATGTAGTAATAATGAATTACCGGTTATAAAATTCATGGTCTCTTGCTGAAACTCGTTCTCTTTTAAATAGCTGACAATGTTTTCTTAAATCAATATGCATTGTTTTGCCAAAACTTGTAGATGCCATGCCTATAGGTCATCACGTTGGCTAATAAATACGTAGTTAAGTAATTACGTTGGCCTTCAATAAGTTGCAGCCAGGCGAGCCTAATGTGAATTTCTTGCCTGAAAATATGTAATGAACCAGTCTGCCTAATGCTAAGTATAAATTTTGACCTAATCAGTATATGTAAGACGTGCTAAGCAACATGATTTTCTGTGATTAAAGGAGGTTTATCTGAGCCTTAAATGTTTGTGCTCCCATAATTGCTTTATGTGTTTTGCTTGACACCTTAGTATTTTAACATTTTAAAACCTCTGAAAAGGCAAATTCCCTTCCCTTTAGGATTAATAGTCCTATACACCTCCGGGACTGATAGGAATGGGACGGGTAATAGCACGCAGTAATAATCGAGACCAATTCGCGGTTAATATCTTAACGGGGTGGGAAAGGATAGACATGGATATGATGATCACGCGATAACACCACGTGTATAAATGATTACCGGGTGTTGCGTGGGGTGATCCATGTTAGTTACAAACCTAGGACCCCCTCCCTCTTATGTGTTTACTACTTTTTTTAGAATTCTTTCTAAAAACTATCTAATTTCCAGTTCTTTTAAACCCCGTCTTTCACTTTAATTATTCAATAATCTCTTTTGGTTATTCAACTTCTAGTACTGTTTCCTTTCAAAATTTTTGCCCCCCATTTCACTCCTTGTTTGATTGTTTGTATCAATTATTTGACACCCCATTTTCCGTACTTATATATTCCTTAAATAATTATACTATCCCTAAATTTCAGCATATTTATTTAACTTTTACACTTCCCCTTGTTTGCAATCATTACGTGAGAGCTGTTTTTTTGTATCTTTATTTGTTTATATTTAAAGTCACAATTGTAACATGGCCGGGAACCACACTAGTGGATCTTGAGGGGTGCCTAACACCTTCTCCCCGAGATAATTTCTAGTCCTTACCTGAACTCTAGTTTTCCAACTCAAAAACCCTTAGTGTCCTAGTGCACTTAATCATTAGGTGGCGACTCTTCAAATCCAAAAACCCAATTCCCAAACGGGAATAGAGTTGTCTTCCCGAATGTCGTAAACCCGATTTCGCTTTTTAGAGAAAAAGGGGACGTTGACAGCTGTAATTAAAGCTTGTTAGCGTTACACAAGAGAGTATTCCTAGTAAATTATCGTAATTACTCGAGAAAGTATTACAACACGCAGAGCGCTCATGATCGGTATAGAATACTTGCGCGAAATTATAGAAGACATAGTGGGAAGGATTCCGACAATTAGGAAAATCATAACTCTAGATCTCCTTAATCTTTTCTCCAACCTGTAGTATATTTAGTGTTAATTTATTATTTTAATTTGTTAGTTAGTTATTTAAACACAAAAATCTTAGTATCTATAAGTTAGGAATTGTTCTAGCTTGTATTATTGGTGATAATGAACAATTGTAGCTAAGCCTTAGTTCTCTGTGGGATTCGACTTCAGACTTGTAAATCGGATAATATTTGCAACGACAGATTTATTCTTTTTATAAGGCATATTTGGACGTGATCAAATTTTGGCATCGTTGCCGGGGAACTAACAGTGTAGTTGTAGTTATATATATTGCTAGAGTTCAAGTTTGAACTTTTATTTTGTTGTATTTTTTTCTTGTGTTTTTTTTATAATTGTTGATTTGAGAAATATGACATCTTTCAATTGTGGGAATTTAGGTGTTGATAATTATACTATTGATCTCCATACATATTGTGAAAGAAATCACCCGTAGCAAAATTTTCAAAACATTCCTAAGAGCAAGTTATATGCGCCAACTCAATCTTATTTGTGGAATGTGTGTGATGTGTGTGGTGGTAAAAAATGGTCACTTTTATGGTTGTACTTATATTTCTTATCTTCTCTCAACCCCTTACTATGATGGTTCTAGCTTTTCTTGTGAAGTTAACACTAAAAATAACCTGGGGATGCAGACCAGAAGGAGATCAAGGATATGTTAAAGTGCCTTCTGAAACAAAATAATAAAAATGAATTGCAGATAGAAAGATAAGAGGCAACTATTCGCAAGTAGGAGGCTCAACTGAGTCAAGTGGTTGGAACTTTTGATGCTCAACAAGACAATATTGAGGATAGTAGCTAAGAAGAACATGAATTTGAGGTGTTAATTGGGGATGTCAGAGTAGAACATCAACAACCTAGCCAACTACAATTTGAGGATGTCAATGTTGAAGAAGTGAGGCTAGAGCCAACCAAGAACTTTGAGGACATAAATTTTATTGACTCTAGTATCATTGATGTTGAGGATGTTGAAAGTCCTGAAGTTCATGTGTTTGAGCGCATTGGTCCACACTCCAAGCATTTTTCCACATTATGTTTGGATGATGATATGGAATTAGAGTCATTCGAACCAATTGAAGAGTCAAGGAATGAGGAACAAGGTGCATATATTCTGGAATTCTTCTTGCCAGAAAGTCAAGATTACATACCTCTGTCGACGCCCCCTTTTACTCCCGAAATCGGGTTTACGACATTTGGGAAGACAACTCTATTCCCGTGTAGGAATTGGGTTTTTGGAATTGAAGAGTCGCCACCTAATAATTAAGTGCATTAGGACACTAAAAGTTTTGAATTTGAATACCAGAGCTCGGGTAAGGGCTAGACATTATCTCGAGGGGAAGGTGTTAGGCACCCCTCAAGATCCACTAGTGTGGTTCCCGGCCATGCTACAATTGTGACTTTAAATGCAAAAAACAAGTAGGCAAACAAGAATTACAAATATAAAGAGGGATTTTCACATAAGGGATGCAAGGGATTAAAGAAGTTAAAGAAACTGAATTTTGATAGAGGAAGCGGTTTTGGAATTTTGAATAAAAGAGGAAATATTACATGATTTCTGCAAGTTAAAAGCAGTTTAAAAGCTGGAGTTTAGCAAAAATAAAAATGGAAAAATAAGGGGAGGGGTCCTAGGTTTATACATAATATGAATCACCCCACACAACACCCGGTAACCGTTTATACACGTGGTGTTATCGCGTGGTCATCATATCCATATCTACCCTTTCCTACCCCATTAAGGTATTAATCGCGAAATGGTGCCGTTACCTATAGCATGCTATTACCCGTGCCAATCCTATCAGTCCTAGAGGCTTTTAGGACTACTAATCCTAAAGGGAGGAAGCTTGCTTTTTAGAGGTTTAAAAAGGATAAAAATTCTAGGGCGCCAGTCAAAACACATAATGCAATTAATGGGGAGGTAAAACAATTAAAGGCTCAAGTAGGCCTCCTCAAATCACAGAAATCATGTAGTTTAGCATGTCTTGCATATACTGATTAGGTCTAAATTAGACTTAAGCATTAAGCAAACTGTTCAAACCATATTTTTAGACGAGAAATCTACATTAGGCTCGCCTGGTTATAACCTATCGAAGACTGATACAGTTAATTAATTACCTACTGGTTTGCCTAAGTGATACCTTATAGGCATGGCATCTACTAGTTTCAGAATTAGAGAAGTAAACTGATTATAGGAAGTTGCCAATTTTAACAGAATGATACGAGTTCTGCAGTTGGTTACTACTGACAAACTAATCTTAAAATGAGTGATTCAGATTTGGTTGATAGTTCCTATAGGCATGTTTTATAGCGTTATTAGTTTTAAACACTTTTTACAGGCGTAATAGGAGTGCAGAAATCCTACGAGCATGGTATCAAGGATACAATTAATTATTATTTAACCTATAACTGTTTGCCTAATTATAGATGCAAAAATGCAGAATCTTAAAGACATGGTCTCTATATGCAGAATTCTTTTGAGCATGATATCTATATGATATACAGAGTTCTTATAAGCATGGTTTCTACATGTGACAGTGCAGAGTTCCTATAAGCATGATTTCTATATATGAAAGTGCAGAATTCCTATGAGCATGATGTCTATATATGAAAATGCAGAATTCCTATGAGCATGATCTCTACATATGAAAGTGCAGAATTCCTATGAGCATGATCTATACATATGAAAGTGCAGAACTCAAAGAAAACTCCTATAGGCAAGATATCTACCCTTAAGCATTCATAAATAACCCTCCCCTTTCGCTACAACTCCATAAGTTATTACAAATTTATTACAGACCAAATGAATCAACATGAAAGTAAAATTACATTAGAGCTTTTAAACTACATGCATGGAGCTTAATTCAGACCCCAATGTCTAACAATATGATATGAACCAACTTCCAGGGTCGGGTTCCAAAGCCTCTCTCTTATCTGGAGTGTATCAAGGTTCCAAGGAGTTTCCGGAACTCCAGGCAATGCTTACACCCAGATATCATTACAGAGCTGAATTAAAGTGTAGTGTGGAAGGGCCAGCCTCTAATGTCCAAGTTCAGAGGGAACTCAGGGTCCCAAGGCAAGTCTCATTGGAGGGAGGCAGAACTTAGTATCTAGGAACAAGTGTAAGTGCAATAGAGGGAATTAAGGGATGCCAAGGCAGGTTGGTGGTCATGCCCAGAAACATAGAATACCGGCACACCCCTGACCAGCCTACTAGCCAAAAATTGGAGAGTTAGGACATACTGAAGGTCAGACCAAGGCCTGGGCAGTAATTAGGATACTGTCAGGCCAAGGCATTAACTCAGCACATAGAAGGGATTAGGGGGTAGGGATTCATATGGTAACAGAAGCAAAGAAGGAAAAATACTTAGCATAAGTCATAGGACATGAACAACAAACCACACAAAAGAATGAGACAACAGAATAAACACATAGGGATGAGGCAAAAGCTTAAATAAAAGACATACCAGTTTCAGAAAGAGACAAGAAAAAGAGAGCAGAAGTCTTGCAAAGAAGCCACGGTACAAACAGCAAGAGAGAATACTTTGTGTGTGAGTGTGAGTTCAGAAAAGACTCCCGTGTTTTTTTTCAATAAAAAAGCAGGTATTTATAGTGTGAGAAATAGGCAAAAAATAAGGTAAGGAAACAATTAAGGAACTGAATGTCAATTAAGAATCAGGACTTCCTTTAATTAGGGAATTCAGATTCAAACGGTAAAAACTAATTAAGGAAAGAAATCAAATAAACAACTTGTGCAAAGTAGGCCATTAGGGGTAAATACATAGGGGCTTTAATTAAGCGAAGAAGTTTAAAATACACGGTTAACATAAATAAGGTAAGGATCCATCAGCATATAGTAAATCAAATAGGTCAAATATTTTTTGTAAGTATTGGTCCATGAATGAACCAATTCAGAAAAGCTAAGGGAAATTTTTACTCAAATCGAGTAATAGGGAAGTCAGAAAACATGGAAATGAATCAATCAAACTTATACAAAGGAAGTATGAAATCAATCACAATCGACAGCCATTTAGAAGGGAGATGAGGTTCAATATATATAAAAAATACACAAGTAATAGGTATGAGAGGCTGAATTTAGGACAAAGTGAAAGTGTCATGCAATTGCAAAAAATAAGTAAGTAGTAGACTGTAGGAATATGGTAGTCATCTCAGAGAAGAGGGAATATCAGATAGCAGTCCAAGTGAAAAGGTCTTATAGAGTTTAGCAAGAGGTTAGAATCGTATGAAGAAATAAAAATTGAAGCAATGATTTTGAAACTCTTGTGAAGCAGTAGATGAAACAACTCCAGGAACTCAAATAAGTCCAAGAGATTAGGATTTTTGAAATCAAGCAGGTTCAGAGATAAAGCACAAGTAAATCACATAGCAAGTAGCATCAAAACTCGAATGAACCCCAAATTCTAGGGTTTTACCATTAATCGAAACTAGAGATAAAAAAACAAGTAAGTCAGGAAAAAATATTAACGGAATAAGAGAAGAAATCATAAAGGAACACGTACTTCCCAGTAGAAGAAACTAATGAATAACATAACAAAGAACAATTATGCAAAAAATACAGTAGAAGAACTCGTAAGAACAAGGTAGAAGAAACACAGTAGAAGAAAAACATAAGGATCATAGAAGAGACATAGCAGAAGAAACATATAAGAATCACAGTAGAGCATGTTAAAAGTCAAAGAAACCCTAAATAAGATAAGGTAAAATGTTTTAAAGCAATGTTTTGAAAGAACCTTTTGAGAAAACGTTTGAAACCTTAAGATAAACACTGATCTAGGATAGATCTAGAGAAATCAGAAGAACCTCGAAAGGTTAGGTTTTCAGAAGAAACCTAGAAGTGAGAAAGGCCTGAAAAACACGTGGATCTAAGCCGGAGGAGTTAGACTTAGGCTCGAATGACCATGATACGCCGGAGTAAAGCCGGAGACGACTATAGAACCCTGAATCGAAGGAAATCTGGGTAGAGATCTTCAAGGTCAGGCCTTGAATCTTCAAAGAACCGGTGTATAAGAGCACCAGGGGGTGGGTGTAAGATCCCTATAGCTTTGGTGGCCATAGATTCCGGTGGATCTCTAGTCTGAGACGACAAGAGGCGGCTAGGGTTTGAGAAACCTTGAAAGAATTTGAGAAAGTGGAGGATTTCAGAGGCGGCGACTGAGGAGAAAATGAGGTAGGGTAAGGGGTCGTTTGAATTAAAAAAGGAAAGGGATGAGGGAGCCATTGATCTAAAAGATCAACGGCTGGGATTAAATGGGTTAAACGGGGACCGGGTTTGGGTATGATAAGAAAGGTTATGAGTCGGGTTATAATAAAAGTGGGTCGTTTGATTAGGGTGTGATGGGGGGTTAAATTGAGGCTATAATTGCAATTGAAATGGCTATGTATCAAATAACCAATTTTTCCACTTTAATTTATTTAAAAATAGTTTAAAATAATTTTAAAATAAATTAAAAGCACTGAACCAATTAAATATATTTAAATATTAATCTAAAAATACTGGGAATAATTTCATAATTGTAAAATGCCATTAATCGTAATATCGGCTATAATTGCAATTTTAGTTTAAAAATATCAAGTAAATTTGTAAAAAAATGCAAAAATCACATTTATTGTATTTTGGTGTAAATATGAGGATGGAAATAAATTACTCACCAAAATGATAGTTTTGGGATTAATTTTTTGATTAGCGCCTTCTTCCTTTTCCAAAAGCTATCAATTTATTATAGGAACTTCCAATTATGTCAGGAAAGGGTTATATATATAA